>JALIZH010000867.1:0-137978 GCA_030522465.1 Rhipicephalus appendiculatus | reverse complement strand
CGCCTACTTGAAGAATCCTATGAAGGTATTTGCTAATGAGTTGGAAAGCAGTTTCCAGATCTCCGAATCTCCCACGCATAAGGAGTCTGTAGGGGAACTGCGATGCTTAATGCAGAAATACTGAAGTTCGGACCAGCTCCCGTGGTGGGGTGTGGCGAAAAGAATGCTGGTAACCTAAGGTGCGGAAAGCCTCGGATACGCAAAAAGCACCCAACTGCCTGCACAGAAAAGTGGCGAAACCCTTTCGACAATTGGTGCTCACTAATCCCTGGCAGGAATGCTTCAACTGCAAGCAGTCTCCGCAGGCAATTCCAAAGCAAGATTACTGAAGACAATAGCAGACAACTCCATCGTTCACTGTGAATAGACGCAACGGGGACAGAAAGTTCTTGACATATGCGTCGTCTCTAGACGAAAAAGCTACGGTACTATAAATTCGGCATGAGGATACGGGAGAGCGACTCTTTGACATCGGTAAGCACCTAACAGACTCCACGCGTGAACTGTGCGATGTCGACAAAGGCGAACCACAGGTCGACACAACCGAAAGAACAGCGCATGAAAGAATACGAGCTGGGAAAGAATGCAAAATTAGAATTTCCCTGTACAGCTATGGAGAGAGCGATTACACGTATTGAAGCACGCGCAGCCAAAGGGCATGTTGACATACCTGACGGGCTTCTCAAATGCTTCAGACAGTAGGCAAGACAGATGTTGGTAGGTAACAACTGGGACATCATTGCAGGTGAATTGATTCCTAAGGATTGACTTTGTTGCCGAGTGATCCTGGCGCCAGGAAGAGGAGATGCAGGGCTGTTGCATGAGTAAAGAGCACTCGCAGTAACATGCATGTGCTATAACAAACGTTCGCGCAAATCTTGAAGATATGAGTGGATGGCTAGACAGACCACGATGACAGAACTACACAATGGTTTCCGCAGCAAACGGCGCCTCGAGCGCAGTATATTTGTGCTCACTCAGGCTTTCGACATAGTGCGCAAGGAGGGTAGATGCCTATACACTTGTTTTGACGACGCCGCGAGGACTTATGATAGCGTACCGCATGACGCTTTGTTTGACTGCACGACGCAATCGGAATGCCAAGATCAAGCGTGGTTGCTAGCTTTGCCCATATCAGTGATGGTAACGCGGGGCCTCAAATAGAGATGTTGTTACATATGCTGTATACCAGCGAACTCAAAGGAGGCTTTTCCCGTTCTCCATCATGTGACGGAACACCATTGACCAGGAGGCTTTCGGGGTCGGTATAAGCAAATGGTATTGTTCTGATGGCTGACAAACCGGGTGACCTGCGGTACCTCATTTCAATATCCGTAGGGGAAGGAGCTTTGCGCTAATGGTTACCGCCGTGCATGCGTAATCATGCAAACGACAAGGAAAATTTTAAGTGGCATATCTCAAAGCAAAGACAAGCTAGGAAATTCTTCCAAGTGGAACTGTGTAGAAACGCGTCTGTCCCCAGCTTTTCAATACAAACATACCCACTTACTGCAATCATTAAGAAACTGGGGAGGGACGAAGCATCTTCGAAGCATCTTTCAGCTGCAGTAACGTGAAACCTGGGAAGGGGCGAAGCATGCAGCGATTTGAGAAAGACTTCTTTGATGAGGCACCGGTGGTGCCAAGCCTGTAACCAGGCATGTACTGAAGGGCGTTTCCGCTCCACCGACGTGGATGGAAAACGGCGTTGGAATGCAGCTTACCCTAACGTGCTTCTTCTTCTTCTTTTGCTTCTTATTCTTGCCTACATGCCTGGTTTCGGTTCCTACAGCATGTAGGAAAGAGAACTTCAACTCCACTAACGTGTTCACCTGTTGGTTGGGCTAACTGTTGCCTCCTTTATTTTAGCGGACTGGTGGCTAGTAGTGGGATATACCCAATATTTTGGGGCGTACCGGTTTTACGATGGACCGTAACTACATGACACACCACGACGACACGACACGCCGACAAGCCGAGCCCCTCAGGTACTTCGCACCTAAGTTCCCTATTCAACCTTAGTTAACTGGGTGGCTGACAATGTAATTACTGTCTAGATACAGAACCTACAGTAATGTACTAGATACAGAACCTACAGTAATGTACTAGATACAGAACCTATCAGCGAATGTGGTTTTCAGGTACCTCAGAGTGCTGAGTTTTAAGGAAGCTATAAAACTTAATATTTGAACACTCTGTATATGCAGCACTGGGATAATATGTTTTTGGGGTATTATGACGTAAACTTAATTTTAATAAGCGCCAATAATATAACTGAGTGATTACATGTGAAATGTATATATTAAAAAAGTATAGATTCCAAAATCGCATGCTATTGAAAATAATAAATGCCATCTATTGCGTTCAAATGAACAAGTATGAACCTGTCAAGGTAAATATAAAAGTAATGTCCCTTTGTGATTGCAGCTGTAAAAAAAAACAACACTTTCTTTGGGACAAAAAAGTGATGATTGGTGGAAGGCATGGGCACTAAGGAATACGCACCAATAAAGAGAAACTAGAGAATGGAGGTGTTCATTCTCGGGTACATGTACACGTGCGAACATTAACCAGCTTTTCGGGAAATACGCACTTGTTGCCGAAAAAAAAGCACTTCTACTGTCTGCTCTTGCCCTAACGCTGAATGATCGCCTCATAGAAACGACGAATGTGGAACGTTCTAAGGAATATATTAGCTGATTGTTCTGTGTATTGGAAACTGTTCGCATGAGAGAACAATATTTCAGAGGCGCAACGTGTTATGGAGTTATGCTGAAACAATAACGATTCTTCCGAAGAAGACGTACGCCTGCTATATATGCGCCACAATTATCACATTAGTACATTCCGTACCTTGTGTTTCACTCCTCCACGCATCATTCTCAAGTTTGGGAGGTTGGTTTGAAGATACTTTTAAGAATCTATTTATTGCGAATATTGTGTCGCAATGTGCAATAGGGGGGGCTTAGCCTTTTCTTCTATCCACATGGCGATGGTTTTTGTATCAGAGATAAGCTAAAAAAGCGGACATACAATTATCACTTAACGTTCTAATATGTGTGTTAAACGTTTTAATTAAGCAATTTACGTACAGTTGGGCTAAGGAGGTTTCTACTATTATAGCCACTTAAAGTAATTTCTTAGTGCAATCACGGCCCCGTTGCTATAGCGATAACGTCAACTGGTACATAGTTTTTCCTCTTAAATCCACGTGCTACGATTTAAGGGGGTATGGTAGGGTTGTCCAGGTTTCAGCTTTATATCTCGGGAACTGTACCACTGTTGTGAAATTTTGGCTGCTTATCAAGAATGATTGTGGCCTTCGTTCTGTACAATTTTGACACTGCAGCTTTTTTTACCTGGTTCTGGTTGAGTACCGAATTTCAAACTGGGACTGGAAATAAGTGTGCCTTTTTTGAACAACCAAAAACCAATATCACCGTGAAATTTGGCACGATTATTCAACATTATATTGGTATTAATCCAAATCTATAAAAAGGTGCCACCAAAAAATATTCTCCTCACTTGTCGCGTGCCGTGAGGGAGTTGTTCGAATTGATCTTTTCAAAGACGATAGTCTTTCTTGGGATACCTAAACGGAGAAATTTTGGTCTGTCTGTCTGTCCGTCTGTCTGTTTCTCTGTTTGTCGGCACGTCGCACGATTCAGCGGCTGGCCAAAGTTTGACTGCTTTCTGAACGCCCAGCCAACTTGATCAGTCGTTTTTGTGCATACTTGTGAACATTGTCGATCAAAAAGCAAATATTACGCATATCTGAGGCGCAACAACAATACGAAAGTATTAAGTGGTGTGTTCTTTTATAGAAAATACATAGATACTTAATTCTGAAGACCCTAGTATTTCTTAGGCTGAGCTGAAAATGCGGGCTGCCTTGCAAAAGCGAAGAGCCGTCGTCTATCTCCGAGGTCGCGCGAAGTGCCGCATGTTTCATCCGCCGCGCGATAGCTGGCGCAGTCTGCCCTCGTCGCTGCAAACAAGAGAATCTCTTTTCGTGGTCGCTCTGCGCGCCTTCTCAGCTTTTTACACGCTGCCAAAAACACCGCGCTTGCGGCGAGAAGACCCTTGGTCATGCCACGACGGAAATGGTCGAGAACAGCATCACAGGTGGCCGCGGATGAGACCGGCAGAAGACTATCGTCTTTCGATGACATTTGCAGCGAAGCACGCAGATACGCGGCCAATTTTTTCCTGTTAATCACAACTTGAACAGCTTTTCAAAGGTTTAGGTTCCCACTGTTTGGGAGAAATTTAGGTGTAACCTGAGAAAATTTGAGCTCAGTTGGTCCGAACGTTTTCCAGAAAGTTACATCAAGTTTGGAAAATGTAAAGAAAAAAAAAACTGATGCAAGAAAATCACAATTTCATGTATAAAGCACGCGCGCAACGTACTCACAACGCACAACAATATTTACGCCGAAAAACATCTTGGTGAGAAAATTTGCGATCAAAAACTATCAAAATGGTAGGAAGTAAATATATTCAACCAATCTAGCCATTGCTATTATACAAATGCATACACGCAAAAACTGTGACGGAAGAAAACCTCCGCATCCTTTACGAGCCGCGGTCTTTGGTGCAATATTTAAACGGCTTGGAGCACTTCTACGCCCCCCACGAATGCATGGCTTTGCTTCTCAGAATGTGATTTATTTTTTAAATAATGAAATCAAAAATCGCTTTTTTGGTCCATCTGCTCTACCATACCCCCCTTAAATGGTGCATTTCTTTGTCCTCAAATAAACAGAAAGGATGTGGATGTGTATCGTCGTTCCATACGTGCTCTTTGGTTTCCTTGAAGTTGGAGTTACAAGTAAGTCAGGTTTCACTTACTAAACTGCACTTTAGAGGCTTTTAGATAATCCCATGGTAAATAGCACACAATTGAATACCATTACGCACCGCGTTCCTGTCCAATGAAGGGCGTCTTACGTGAAGGCGTAAAAGCGTAATACAGTAAACTCTCGCTAATTCGGAAAATTGGATGATTCCGATGTGTTTTCAGGTCGCGGCCACCATAAACATTGTTGAAGGACATCAAACTCTCGTTAATTCGGTCGTGTCTGGGTGCAATCCGCTTAATTCAGAGAATCCTCGGAGTGTACTAAGCCTGATGAAGGACATCGTAACAGCCAAATTGAACGCCTCCAGCGGAAAAGACAGGGTTGTCTCATTCTCTCTCGGTTGGGATACAGCGTGCCAAATAAACCGCAACAAGAACCGAAACATCTTTCACTTGACATTAGGAGGAAAATTCAAGTAGCCCCCATACCCCGCAATATGCACCCTGATTGACATAAAGGCCGGAGACGGGCAAGTGTTCAAGCTCTAATGCGAGTCTAACGCACCAGTCCTTTACACTGACGTGGCCCGATATCCTCAGAAACGAGGCATGTGTCTGGTCGTAGTGGACAATTCTGATTCTGTAACGGTATGCGCTACGCTTAACACTGTGGACAGCAGCATGGCAGTGGAGGCTGCTATCGCTCTTACCATCATACACGCTTCACAAATACCACCACCGGCCGAACCAATCACCGTGGTTACTGATTCACAAACTGCCTGTCGGAACAAAGCGAAAGGAATGGTCACACCCTACACACCGTATCCTGACATCACTAAACCCCGCTTTGTTACACAGGGTGCGTATCGTCTGGACACCTGGACACGCCTCTCTTCATGGCAATGAACGCGATAACGCGGTAGCTCGAGAGCTTACAAACCGGGCGCCATCGGAAGAGCTGTCCAACCCAGACGACGCACCAACAGAACCACTAAACTACATCGAAACGCTACAACATTACCGACAAAGCCGTATGTACTTCCCACCACCACACAAATCACTCAACTGAGAGAATACTGTTGCCTGGCGGCAGCTTCAGATTAATTCATTACCCTGCCTTTATATTGATGCAGAACAGCCGCCACAACGTGGCTACATGAAAGAGGAGGAAGACGACGTTACTTTTGGTTGTTGCTGGACTGGCGCCATCTTGTCCACCTTGCACTGTGCATCTTATATAGATAATTAAACCAGGTACTCGTAACATTATTGGTGGAGGTGGACGACTCCCGTACCTCGATGGAGACGCGCAGCGGACGCAACACCGGTGACCCCTCGCCGACCTCTTCAGCCCAAGCAACAACCTACGTCACTCTCCCACCCTTCCGGGATCCCGACACTTTCTCCGGTGATGGTACCATCGACGTTGACGCCTGGCTGAACCGGTACGAACGCGTCAGTGCTACTCGCCGCTGGGATCACACGCTCATGCTCGCTAACGTTCTTTTCTACCTTGACGGCACTCCGCGAACATGGTTTGAAACCCACGAAAACGAAATAACGAGCTGGGATCCCTTCAAAGAGAAGATCCGTGACCTGTTCGGTGATTCATCTGGTCGTCAGCTCGCTGCAAAGAAGGCTCTTGCCACACGCGCCCAGACATCTACTGAGTCCTACATCTCCTACATTCTTGACGTCTTGGCTCTTTGTAGCAAGGCCGACCAGCGCATGTCGGAAGACGAGAAAGTCAAACACGTGCTAAAAGGGATTGCTGACGATGCCTTCAACCTGTTGGTTTTTAACAACATCACGAGCATCGACACGATCATTAAAGAATGCCGTCGTCTCAAACAAGCTAAAGCCCGCCGCGTAGCCCAAAGCATCGTGCGCCTTCCCAACACAGCGGCTACTTTTTCGTATGGCGACGTCTTCCGCCAGGCCCCTCGATGTGACAACCTCACCCGCATCATTCGCCGAGAGGTCGAGGCAGCACAACTGGTAGTCACCCCAATCCCGTCGCCTGTCCCTTCCCCGACCACGCTCTCCTTGATCCAGGCCGTCGTCCGTCAAGAATTATCGAGCGCCGGCATACATTCTGTTCAGCCCGTGTACTCTGCTGAGCATTTTTATCGTCGCCCGTATGCTACTCGACTTTCTTCCAACTATTCTCGCCAACGCAATCCGTCCGAATGGCGTACGCTTGAAGACAAACCCATATGTTTTAACTGCCGACGCGTTGGCCATATCGCTCGCCACTGCCGCAACCACTGGTCTCCACCGGAACACTATGGGTCCCGCGATCATGTCACTTCGGTCAACCAATCGTCCTCGACCCTCGCTTCTCCGATGCCGACCACATTCTCTGCTCGTACCACTCCTGTGACCAGACCTCGTTACGACCGGTCACCGTCCCCTGCTCGCCGTCAATCTCGTTCGCCGCCACAACGCCGTGCTGCCTCTCCGACCTATTCGCAGCGCCTCCGACCGGAAAACTAGGCAGTGCAGCTTCTGGAGGTGGCGCTGCATTGACGACCTCAGCAAGAAATCCTCGTTTACGTTAACGACGAACCAGAACCTTTTGGCCGTTATTGTGGACAATGTACCTGTGAGCGCGCTGATAGACACTGGGGCACATGTGTCCATTATGAGTGCTGCTCTTCGCCGCCGCCTTAAGTAAGTTGTCACGCCCGCCCTAAACCGAGCTGTACGAGTCGCCGACGGGGGGAACTGCCACAATTCTGGGCATGTGGTCTGCACGAGTCTCTATTGGAGATAGAAGTACTGTCGTTCTTTTCGCCGTTATTGAACATTGCCCTCGTGAACTCATTCTCGGTATGGATTTTCTAGCCACTCACTCTGCCCTCATATACTGTTCAGCTGGCTCCCTCCACCTTGACTTGCCTCTTCTTTCCGATGCGACCAACCCACTTAAAAGCCTTCTCTGCTGCATTGATTTCACACGCCTTCCGCCTAACTCTGTTACACACGTCGACTTATCATCAACGCCACCTGTACCTGACGGAGATTACATGGTTGTACCGATTCCTGCCGCGACGTTTACGAGTGGTGTCGCTGTTCCGCATACCATTTTGACAATTACTGGAAACCGCACCTGCCTTCCTCTTGTAAATTTCGCACTTGCTGCCCAATTTCTCCCCCAGGGTATCTCCCTAGCCCAAAAACCCGCTCTCCAAGACCACCATGTCGAGCCCTTCAGAGTGGATGATTGCTGCAGCTCAGCCAGTGGTTCAACTCCATCACGTTCCTCGGTCGTCGAAATCGAACGGATTGTGTCGTCGGACCTCACGTCTGATCAAGCTGAACCCCTCTATCACGTTCTTGAGTGCTATCGTGACATCTTTGACTTTGCCAGTACGTCCTTAAGCCAAACGACCGTCGTTACTCATCGCATCAATACTGGCGATGCGCAGGGTTGCCGTTGGTGGCTACTTTGCGCCAAATTGGCTACTTTCCGACCCTGTCTGGCGACAAAAATTTCAGGTTGGCGCAATGGCTACTTTTTGGCTACTTTGAACTTTCACTTTGGCGTGTTTGCTTGCCATTTCTCCGCATTATTTCAAGATAAAACAGCAAGCAAGTTTATAGAATAACCACTGCTTGCAAGCTTTTCTGTCGTGTCAGCCTATGCGCGCACATGTCCTTCCCCTGCAAGCGGGCTGGTGCGCACCGAGGTACCCAACGAACGTTACATGCGCTCGTCCCCCCCCATATGAAAAGACGGAGGGACGCGCGCATGTACGAAATACGTGGCTACATATCCAGAATGTAATGCTGAAACACAGCACATCAAAGAGATATCTGTATACTTTAGCAGAACAGACTGTTGGGCTAGTTGGCTATTCATCGTCAGTAAAAGAATAAGCGCTAAAAGTCGGCCAGCACACAGAAAAGAGGGCAGACAAAAGTCCTTTGTCTGCTCTCTTTTCTGTGCGCTCGTCGATTTTTAGCGCTTATTATTTTACTGATCAAAGGGACATCCGCAACAAAATGAAGCTGGACTGTCAGTAGCGTAGCCAGAAACTTTTTTTTTTGGGGGGGGGGGGGGGGGATTCAACCATGCTTTATGTAAGCTCGTGCATGCATTTGTATGTGTGCGTGCATATATGCACATGCAAAATTGAAACATTTTGGGTGGAATTTCATCCACCGCTCCTGGCTACGCCACTGTGAGCTGTTCGAATTTTGCTTCTTGAAGCTGGACTGGTAATATTGTAACTTTGTATCAGTTTCGGTTTACGGCTTCAAGAAAAAACAGCATCCACGTTTAACATTCCTGCTGAGTTGTTGGCCCAAATTAAATTTTACAAGAACTCTATCTATTCCAGACAAAATGTATGTAAGCGCACAGAAAGTATAATAATTTATTAATTTATTAGCAACTTACTTGCGCCTTAGAGAACAAGCAAGAAATATTGCGCTCGTTACACTTCGTTTTTGCTTATTCAAAATCACATTATTTACTATTTATTACTAACAACTCTATACAAGATAGAACATTTTTTTCTGTTTGGCTACAAATTTGGCGCTAAGGTTAAATGGCATGGCTACTTTTGGCTACTTTTTGCCTGAGTTTTGGCTCCTTTTCAAGTCTACCCAACGGCAACCCTGGCGATGCGCATCCCATTCGCCGACGTCCATATCGTGTGTCCGCGTCCGAGCGCACAGTACTACGACAGGAAGTCTAGAAGTTGCTTGCGAAAGACATTATCGAGCCCTCGTGCAGCCCCTGGGCTTCTCCTGTCGTCCTTGTCAAAAAGGAGGATGGAACACGGCGCTTTTGTGTAGATTACCGGCATCTCAACAAGATTACGAAAAAAGATGTGTACCCTTTGCCCCGCATCGACGACGTCCTAGACTGTCTGTACGGTGCTACTTATTTTTAGATGTGAAGCATCTTTTGGCGAAGCTTAATCCGGTGGTGGTGGTGTGCCGCGTGCCCTCCCTTACTGCGCATGCCCCAACCCTTTCAAAAAAAATAAAAATAAAAAACCTCCTCTCCCTCCTCTAGGCATCCCTCCCCGCGGCAACCACACCCTCACTGCGCATGCGCCTCCCCTCCTCTCTCCCCTCCTACGCGCCCCCCCTCTCTCCTCTAGGCATCCCTGCCCACGGCGTCCACACTCCCACTACGCATGCGCGTCCCCCTCTCTCTCCTCTCCTACGCTCCCCCCCTCTCTCGCCTCGCGACGCCGACGCAGGCAGCGTCTGCTAGCGAGTTTCTTGCTTGAAAAAAAAAACGACTGCTCGCGCTGCACAACCGTTCACTGGCCACCCCGTATATATGGCAGTGGATCTTGACCTGCAAGGTGGTGCCGGTGGGAGATTTCTCCTGTGCGTTGTTGAACAATAAAAATTCGAAGCGTGCGCGTCAACTAAATGCGCAATGCGGGTCTCTGTGTCCAGTCGGAGTCTTCTGTCTCTCATTGCCCATTAGCAGCGATTGGCATGTTCCAGTAGGAAACACCGCTCCATCACTGCGTGCTTTGCGCCTCCCCAGTTTTCTCTCCTGCGCAACGCTGCGATAGCGCCAGCGTCAACGCCGCCGCCAGTGTAAGCGTTAGCGCCTGCTGCTTCACATCTACACATGGTTCCCTTTAGCGGGAGATGGTGTAATTTTTCATCTATCGAGCTGCGGTCCGACTACTGGCAGGTTATCCGTCGATGAGATGGACCGCGACAAGACCGCATTCATCACCCCTGACGGTCTTTATCAGTTCAATGTGATGCCTTTCGGTCTCTGCAATGCACCAGCCACCTTCGAAAGAATGATGGACTCATTGCTCCAAGGGTTCAAATGGTCCACCTGCTTGTGTTACCTTGATGACGTTATTGCTTTTTCGCCCACGTTCGACTCGCATCTTGATCGTTTGTCGGCGATTCTTGACGTTTTCCGTAGAGCCGGACTTCAGCTGAACTCCTCCTAGTGCCACTTTGCTCGACGTCAAATCACCGTGCTTGGTCACCTCGTCGATGCCAGAGGTGTGCGCCCAGACCCAGAAAAAATTCGCGCCGCTGCAAACTTTCCCGTTCCGAAGTCCGCAAAGGATGTTCGCAGTTTTGTGGGGCTGTGCTCATATTTTATACGCTTTGTTAAGGACTTTGCGACCATTGCACGCCCCCTCACAGACCTCTTGAAGAAAGACGCCCCGTTTTCTAGGGTCCCTGACCAAGCGTCATCTTTTTCTCAACTTACGGCCCTGCTGACAACGCCACCAATTTTGGCCCACTTCGATCCATCAGCTTCAACCGAGGTTCGCACGGACGCCAGTGGACACGGCATAGGAGCAATGCTATTGCAGCACCCAACAAGGACACGACCGTGTTATAGCCTACGCAAGCCGACTGCTATCTCCCGCCGAGCGCAACTATTCGATCACGGAGCGCGAGTGCCTCGCTCTTGTGTGGGCAGTATCCGTGTCCCGTCCATACTTATACGGGTGCCCATTCCATGTAGTCACCGATCATCACGCCCTGTGCTGGCTAGCCTCGCTCAAGGATCCCACAGGACGACTCGCTCGCTGGGCCCTACGCCTTCAAGAATACACGTTCTCTGTAATTTATAAAACAGGGCGATTGCATCAAGATGCGGATTGTTTATCCCGCTACCCTGTGCAAGAAGCACCCGACACTGACACCATGACGTACGTTTTTTCTGTGTCGCAGCTACTCAACATTGGCGATGAGCAACGTCGGGATACTTCTTTACGAGCCATCATTGACAAACTGGAGTCAACGCCTCGCGACGCACCTCTACGAATGTTTCTGGTCAAAGACAGGATCCTATACCGCCGTAACCTCGATCCTTCCAGCTCCGATTTACTTCCCCTTCATCCCAGCGCACCTGCGTTCGACTGTCCTCCGCCAACTTCCTGACTCTCCCATAGCCGGCCACTTGGGCGTTTCCCGCACGTACGACCGTGTACGACGTCGGCTTTTTAAATGCGAATGGATTTCTTAGTCGGGCTATGTCAGGCGCATCTGGCATTGTCCGCGGCGTTTTCCGCGCGCCGGCAGGTGTTATCTCTCCGCTCTCACTCCCTCTCCCATAGCAACAGCTGCGGGCGCGCGCGCTTATCCTCGCCCCTAGCAACCGGAGCATGTGGTGCGAGAGAGTGTAGGAGAGGGTAGGTGCAGTGCTTCGCCGCTCCTTCTCTCGCCGTTTGCTCTCTCTCCTCCCTGCGCCCCACGCTCCCGTCCGCTCGCGCCTCGCTCTCGACCGTTCGCTGGCTGCGCGCCTCTCAAGGCGATGGCAGAAGTCGGTGCATTCGCATTTCCTCACGATTCCCTTCGGGGAGGTGGGGGCATTTTTTTTGGCCGGGACTTGCCCATTGCGTTCGACGCTATGTCGCCGCTTGCAAACCCTGCCAGCGCCGCTAAAAAGCCGTCTGCCCTTCCAGCTGGATACCTTCAGACGATCCAGGACAGGGTGTGCAGTGACTCATTGTGCCATACCATAGTCACCTTTCATAATGCCTCCCTCTATCTCTCTTTCCCTTTTCCCCTCCCCCCCGTGAGGAGTAGCAGGCCCGAAACCTGCTTTCCAGGCCACCCTCTCCTCCTTCTTGCCATTAAACATCTTCTTCTTCAGCCGATCGACGTCCCCGCTGAACCTTTTTTAAATGCGAACGCATTTCTTAGTCCGGCTATGTCAGGCATCCGGCGTTGGCGTTGTCCGGCGTTGTCCGCGGGGAGGAGGACAGGTTGAGGAGGTGTCCGCGCGCCGGCAGGTGTTATCTCTCCGCTCTCACTCCCTCTCCCATAGCAACAGCCGCGGGCGCGCGTGCGCTTATCCTCGCCCCTAGCAACCGCAGCAGGTGGTGCAGGCGGAGTAGCGGAGAGTGAGAGGAGAGGAGAAGCGCGGTCTGGTCTGTGAGGGCGCTCGCATCGCGGGAGCTCGGCGGAGCTCCCGCGATAAAAAAAACAGGCCCGTCTCCCCACCGGGCTGCAGAAATTAGGCGCCTTTTCCTTCTTCGAACCACAACCACCATATATAAATGGAGTGAAGCGCACGCGAAATGCATTCGCATTTCCTCACGATTCCCTTCGGGGAGGTGGAGGTATTTTTTTTTTAGTTGGTCCGGACCTGCTTGGCCCTTTGCCACTCTCCAGCTCCGGAAATAAATGGATTGCTGTCGCCACAGACTACGCGACGCGGTACGCCATTACTAGAGCACTTCCGACGACTTGCGCTACAGACGTTGCGGACTTCCTGTTGTACGACATAATTTTAATGCACGGAGCTCCATGCGAACTTCTCACTGACCGTGGCCGCACGTTCCTCTCAGCTGTCGTTGAAGAAATCATGCGGTCTTGCAATACCAAGCACAAATTGACAACTTCGTACCATCCCCAGAAAATGGCCTCACGGAACGCATCAACAGGACCATAACCGATATGCTCGCCAAATACGTTGCAGCTGACCACCACGACTGGGACATTCATTTACCATATGTGACGTTCGCCTATAATTCCTCGCGTCACGACACTGCCGGCTATACGCCATTCTATCTCATATACGGCCGCGACCCCACGCTACCCTTGTACACTTTGCTGCCCACGGCCACTGAGTATGCCGGGGAAGCCATCACCCGCGCGGACCACGCACGCCAACTCGCCCGTAGCCGTCTGCAGGCCTCACAGGAGCACCAACGACAGCTCTACGATTGTCATCCTAGAGACGTGCAGTTTTCGCCGGGTCCTCTTGTGCTTCTCTGGTCACCCAGTCGGCGTGTGGGACTGTCTGGAAAAACTGCTGTCGCGCTACACAGGACCTTACCGCATCGTTCGCCAGGTCACTGACGTTACTTATGAGATCGCCCCAACCGATCCAACAACGTAATCGTCAGCTTCGAGTGACACCGTTCACGTGGCTCGACTCAAGCCCTATTATCCCCCATCGACCACATCTGCGTAGTTTAAGTGCCGAGACGGTGCTTCTACCGCCGGGGGTAATGATACAGAACAGCCGCCACAACGTGGCTGCATAAAAGAGGAGGAAGACGACGTTACTTTTGGTTGTTGCTGGACTGGCGCCATCTTGTCCACCTTGCGCTGTGCATCTTATATAGATAATTAAACCAGCTACTCGTAACAATATTGTTACGGGAAAGAGAGACTCCGAGGACACAGACTTGAGGGAATACGCATATATGTGTTTAGAACTGGTTAGGCAAGCGTTGCCAATCGAAGAGCTCGCGCCAGTCTTTCTTTTGTCGTCCTTCTCTTCGTCTTGTTGATCGTGATGCCACTGGTACCCTGCGGCGGAAGCACCGTCCCGGAGCTTTAGGGGTCGTTTTAAGAAGCAGTGTTCTAGGGCTTGAGCCGTGAGACATGAACATCACTGGGTCGAAGATTAGATGACGATGGACAGATGGGTGCAATCTCATAGGTGACGGGAGTTACTTGCCGCAGTACACGGTAACGTCCCGTGTAACGAGACAGGAGTTTTTCAGACAGGCCGACCCGACGATGAGGGGACCGAGTAGCACAAGGGTTCCGGGAACGAAATGTGCGTCTCGATGTGAGACATTGTACCGACGTCATTGGTTGCTCTGCGATGCCGTCAAGCGTGCGCGGGCGAGCTGACGGGCATGGTCGGCACGCGTCATAGCATCACGAGCGTACTCGCTGGTGGACGAGGTATGGGCTGGGATAATTGTATCCAGCGGTAAAGTCGGCTCTCTTCCGTACAACAGGTAGAAAGGTGAAAAGCCTGCTGTGTCGTGACGCGAAGATTTGTAGGCAAAAGTTGCGTAGGGTAGGGCAAGATCCCAGTCTCAGTGGTCCGGCGACACATACATAGCGAGCATATCCGTAAGAGTACGATTAAAGCGTTCCTAGAGGCCGTTACTTTGAGGGTGGTGTGATGACCAAGAGCGGTGCTGGGGCTCGGGCTCGGCTAGCGCGAGGACATGAGAGGCCGAAGGGGAGAAAGAAGAGCTAGATAAAGAACAGGCGGCCCGTAGCAAGGGCGTTGTATCTTGTCTGATTCCTCACAATGGCGCAGCCTACAACGAAAACCGAACCTTGAAGCCGAAGACTCATGTCTTCGTCGGTCGACGGCGTTGCGCATCTCTTCATCGAAGGAACGCCGTCCATGCTTCCTCGGTGATGAAGCCAGCAACGCGACCGGTGCTGTAGCTACCCATCATACCACCCGCGGACGGCGTCCATGCCTCCTCGTTGGTCCCAGGGTACCACTTGACAGGCACCATGCCACCACCTTCTGAGTGTGCGCACGCCTCCCGTGGCGTACATCCCGTGCCCACAGCTTTTCCAACGTGCGATCCTCCAAGGGACGCTGTTCAGGCTTCCTTGGACGTGCGTGACGCCGCCGTGAGTACTGATACCATGACTCCGCGGACGCGTACGCTACCACGGCATACTGCTCTTCCAAGCAACCCGCAACCGCAAGCGCAACCACCGCATCATGCGGAACCTCGGACAGCGCCGCGCAGCTGCGGCATACCATCGCGCGACTCCGCGGCACAGTGAACGCTTTGAGAGCATTGAGCTCTGCGCAGTTTCCTGACTTCATGCCGGCATTGAGTGCCACGAACGCCACGCTGGTTGTAGCCGCCTCACACGACCTGGGGGCCACCTCACACCAGCAATGCAGAGAGCTCAGGTGTGCACTCATGCAGCTCTCGCACCAACTGGGCTGTTTCGCGTTGGCGCTCTCTGGATTTTCGCCTGCGATCCTACCATCACAAGCCGCCAGCGAGATACCGGAGTTCCACGGCTTCGAGGACGACGCCGAACACTGGGTGGCGACCGTCAATGCTCTCGCAGCTCGCAATGCGTAGACGGAGCAGCAGAAGTGGAGTGTGGCCATAGACCACCTTCGAAATGGTGCCGCGGCGTGGCATAGATACGAAGGCGTGCGGCAGCAGTCCTGTGTGGAGTGGAGCTTCCAGCTCATTGCTGCTTTTGGCCGGACTCCCTCCCACCTCTCTGCCACCACCAAGTCCAACCTGACCGCTACCGAGGGTGGAGCTCAGGAGGGGTTCCACCTAAGGTCCCTAGATAAAACAAGTTTCCAAGGTAGCGACACTCATTGTTCTCTGCGCCGTCCTCCTCACTCTCTCGCTTACTCCTCCTTTTCTCCGTCATCCGCGTCTCTCATTGGTGCATTCCTCACACGTGATGCTGGAAATGGCTAGTGGTGATATTTATTACTATGTGAAAGGTTCAAAACGAGTACGCATGCGCATACAGTTCCGGTCGGGTTCTTGCCGTGACGAAAGACGAAATCGTAGCCAAGACATCAGCTGTAGAGAAGGAGCGTTCTAGTTGGCGCCAAGTCAGTCAAGATTGCTTCGCGGTGCATGTTTAGTACAAATCCCAGTTTTTGAACAATACCGGGTTGCTGGGCTGTCTGCTGCAGTAAAATAACAGAAGACGGTTTCGCTCTCTTTAGAAATCTCGTGGTATCCGAAAAGGTGCACGCCGTGAAGTGTAGGTACCGAAATTTCACGCGAAGGCTTTCTTGCAACGCCGTCGACGTGCGTCGACGCTGCTCCGCGAGGCGAGTTCATTTGTCGGTTTTTGTTGAAACGCCAGGGGCGCGTCTAGTACACGTCTAGTGCGTGCCGTTGTTACTATTTGTGCGTATGCAAGCACAATTGAATACAGCTGTTGGGTTTAATGAATCCACTTTCAGGAACATTTCACGCCAGACCAGTTCGAGCCACTTTTTCTAGAACGCGGCATAAAGAAGCTGAAACGCGATGCTTCGGGGCATCTCACTGGTAGAACGCTCACTTTTGGTGAAGTTGCGTGCACTGGCGTTGCAATGTCGCAGTCTCTTCCTTAGTGACCCAGATAATATGTCATGTACCACAATTACCTGGCGTCACGACTGCGAAAATGGACGTATTTTTCCGGAAAACTGTCATCGCAGCGTTGCTAATCAAGCGTTCGTTCCAGCATGGCCGGGGTTTTCCCTCATATGCACGAGCAAAACAGTGCATTCGGAGAACTGGACGAACAGTACTACGTAGAATTCGAGGCGCCATGGCTAGCGGTGCGAAATATAAAACTTGCCCAACGTTGCCACTTGCTAAACGGACGTCATACATCTTTTTATGGTGTACTTTTTTCTTCAACTAAGTAACCGCTTATTCTATATCTCATTTCCTTCTATTAAACTATAATTGCTTCTATTCGCCGTAATAACTCAACAGAAACATTCCCTTTTGTATGCGCGTTTTGAACCTTCTAGGGGGGCGCTCCAGGCAAATAATCGAGGAGGAAAAGGGAGGGTGTCGCTACCTTGGAAACTTGTTTTATCTAGGGACCTTAGTTCCACCTCGAGGCTGCAGCTCTACGCTGCAGTTCACCACTTGAGCTTCCGGACTCTTTGTCGGTACCTCACTCAAGTGCATCACAACCAAAGATCATTGCCGAAGACCAAATGGATTCCAATTACCGGATTAATCTTCAACCACCACAACCACCACAGCCCGCGGGTAGCGGGGAGACTCTCCCACAGTCAGTGCCACATTTGCGGACATCGCGGCAGTCAATGGCCGAGTGTACGAGCTCCATAGATGAGCCTCAGGCAGGAAGAGCCAGCATCGACAATTCCGGCTACATGGTGTGCGATCGCCGTGACGACGACAAGCACGCCCCTCTGGCTCACGGCGAACTGCCTGAACGCCGCGCGGACAACCACGAAGCCGTCGTTGCAAACATAGAAATCACCGATAGGTCGGAGAGTAACCAGCTCGGCCAAAACAACGAGGCTCCGTCGAAGAACTCCAACGATGTCGGCGTGGAATGAAACAATGATTGCAATCACGCATATCGACGGAGTAAGGACCACAGTGACCGCCGAATAAAGAAGAGCGATGGCGGGAAGGGAGCCACATCGCATCATGATGATCACGTCCCGCAGTCACTCTGTGGTCACACGCATGCTGTGCTGCGCAGGTATTTTCCGGTTCGGCATAAGTGTCTCCTAGACGTGCGACGACCACTGCGTCACACCCAGTGTCGCCCACCAGAAACACCTCTGGCCGATCTCCAAACCAAGTTGCAGCGTCGTAAAGACCGACCGCCGAGAAACAGCCAGTTTCGCCCTCCTGAGGCATTGCGACAGAAGACGAAGGTACAGAACCTGCACACTGCTTCTAGCCACGGCCAGACCTAGAAACCAGTGAAACATTCGATGACCACAACCCCCCGCTGGAGACGCGACATTTCGAGCGCAGGCATCTATACTTGCAGCGTGGCCGAGTGTGATGACCAAGAGCGGTGCTGGGGCTCGGGCTCGGCTAGCGCGAGGACATGAGAGGCCGAAGGGGACAAAAAAGAGGTAAATAAAGAACAGCCGGCCCGTAGCAAGGGCGTTGTATCTTGTCTGATTGCTCACAGTGGTAAGAAGTGGTCAATTTGTGCTGCGTGGAGCATGAACTAAGGATGTCGGCGATGACTTACGAGAGAAATGTACGGCCACGGTCCGTGAGCAGCTGTCTTGGGGCACCGTGAACCAATAAAACGTCCCGTAACAGGAAGTCAGCAATGTCGGTTGCGCAACTCGTCGGTAGAGCTCGCGTAATAGCGTAGCGTGTAGCGTAATCAGTAGCCACGGCTATCCACTTGTTTCCCAATGTTGATGTGGGAAAAGGACCAATCAGGTGTGACCCAATGCCGTAAAATGGTTCCGTGGGTATGTCGATGGGTTGAAGATGACCAGCGGGTAGCAGGGATGATGTTTTGCGACGTTGACATAAGTCACGTGGCGACGTATCTGCGTACCGAGCGATCCAGGCCTGTCCAGTAGAAACAGCGGCGCACGCGCTCGTACGTGCGAGATACACCAAGATGTCCAGCTGTGGGCGCGTCGTGAAGTTGAGCGACAATGAGAAGGTCAGGCCCGTCAGGTCGGAAATTGCGGTGGTATAGGACGCCCCCTTGAAAGACAAAGTGACGGAGGGAGCCGTCGGTTGGGGAAGATTCCGTACGGCTGATGATGTCAAGCAGCAGTGGATCCCGCTTCTGTTCTTTCCCAATGTGAAGGAAGTCGGACACTGACAAGACAGAGTGCTCCGTGGTCGCGTCGGTGTCATCAGAAGTGTCATCAGATAATATTGTAATGAAATATGATGTACTGTATCGTCAGTCTTGTTGTGCGTGCCGTGCGAAGAGAAATGGACTCAGAGACTACAACGTTTATGACAGACAAAGAAGGAAAGCTAGTACAGACACTACAGTACAATGAAAACACGGAGACTAAGCTATAGGATGACTACAGTAAATGTCAGTCTAAGACAGAAAGTTCAAAGACCTCACGATGCGACGGTCGGCACGACGGACGCTGAGGTGCATGGGCGGGAGGTGGCGAAAGGCGATGAGAAGCGGGGGGTGCGTCTGGATGTGCGACGCTGTGGCGGCGATGAAGCTTGGCGGCGTGGGTGCGACTACGAACGCAGTCAACCCGCATGGAGACGCAGTGCTCCGTGCAGGGAATGGCCAGCCTGCCCAGCGAACAGCTTGCGTCGAGACGCGATGCTCTGCGCAATCGTGACCGTCAGCCAGGCCACGCTCGTTGCTGTGCTGGCCAGCTGACCGCGGAGACGCCTCGCCGAGATCCGCGATGCCCTCGGCAAGGAACAGGACAGCAGGCCAGGCCGCGCCCCGAGATGTGGCACTCGTGCCGGCAACGCCGCCCCAGCTGGTGGTTGGGCGGCAGCAGCACGGACGGCCGCGTTCCCTGGCTGGACCCTGGGCCGCCGGCGTCCGATGCTTCGGCCCGCTGTCTTCCGTCTCCCGCTGCTTCGGCTCGCCCCCAGCCAGCAAGCACGTCGCCACGTCTTCTCCACACGTGGCCCAATCGTGGCCCACCACCTCGATGGCACAACACAGGTCACCAGCTGAGTCGCTGACCTCACACGCACAGTTGGCTCGAAATAGCACGCGCTGGCCGCCGCACCTTCGTCGTCGTCGGCGCATTTTTGTTCCATTCACCACAACAGGGTACCGGGAGAGGCAATCGGCATCACGGTGCAGGCGGCCAGATTTGTAGACTACCGAGTAGGAAAATTCTTGCAGGTGCAAAGCCCAGCGACCAAGGCGTCCTGTGGGATCTTTAAGTGAGTTCAGCCAGGAGAGCGCGCGGTGATCGGTAACTGCCGAAAATGGGCGTCCGTATAGGTAAGGCCTGAATTTTGCCACCGCCCAAACGAGAGCCAAGCACTCACGCTCTGTGATTGAGTAATTGCGTTCAGGGGCAGATAGAAGGCGGCTGGCGTATGCGATAACGCAGTCATGACCACGCTGTTGTTGAGCTAGCACTGCACCGATGCCATGTCCACTTGCATCTGTACGGATCTCCGTAGGGGCAGCAGGGTCAAAGTGTGCCAGAATCGGAGGAGTAGTGAGGAGCGCGATGAGATTCGAGAACGCAGAAGCCTCTTCTGAGCCCCATGAAAACGGGACGTCTTGCTTGAGGAGCTGCGTAAGAGGTCTCGCTATGTCCGCAAAATTTTTTTACGAAGCGTCAGAAGTACGAACATAGGCCGATAAAGCTGCGTACATCCTTCGCAGATCGTGGCACAGGAAAGTTTATGACTGCGCTGATTTTTGCCGGGTCTAGTTGTACACCATTAGCGTCCACTAAATGGCCAAGTACTGTGATTTGGTGGCGGCCAAAGTGACATTTGGACGAGTTCAGCTGCAGGACAGCGCGACGGAAGATGTCTAAGACGGCTGAGAGGCGCTCTATGTGGGTTTCAAATGTTGGCGAAAAAACGACCACGTCATCCAAGTAGCACAAACAGGTAGACCATTTAAAGCCTGTGATTAGGGAGTCCATCATTCGTTCGAAGGTGGCTGGAGCGTTACAAAGGCCGAAGGCCATGACCTTGAATTGATATAGGCCATTGGCGGTGATGAATGCCGTCTTTTCACGATCCATTCCATCCACCTCAATCTGCCAGTACCCGGAACGGAGGTCTATGGAGGAGAAATAGCGGGCACCATAGAGGCAATCAAGGGCGTCATCTGTTCGTGGCAGAGGGAACACGTCTTTTTTGGTAATTCTGTTTAGGTGTCAATAATCGACACAAAAACGCCATGTGCCATCCTTTTTGCGGACTAGCACGACAGGAGATGCCCAAGGACTGCTGGATGGCTCAATCATGTGCTTGGCGAGCATTTTATCGACCTCATTTTGGATAATTTGACGCTCAGTCACCGACACGCGATATGGACGCCTAAGAATAGGAGACTCATCACCAGTGTTCATACGAAGGGTCATACTAGTCGCTTTCCCAAATGGACGGCCGCTGAGGTCGAAAATGTCGATGTAGGACAGCAGGACCCGGTGGAGCTGGTCAGTCTGCTGGACGATATGAGTCGAGGCAAGATGACGTCGCTGCTGTATTCGGAAAGCGCTGGAACTGGTGTGAGATGCGCCTGCTTTTAGCTTGTTCAAGGCGGCGAAATTCCTGAATTATCGAGTCCACAGAAGAAACATTACCGAACACCAGCAAGTTAAACGCGTCATCGGCAATACCCTTGATGATGTGCGCAACTTTCTCTGGCTCGGACATGTTTTCGTCGACTTTGCGGCAGAGTGGTAAGACATTCTGAATGTAGCTGATGTAGGACTCGGTGGGAGTCTGCGCGCGAGTTGCCAATTCATTCTTTGCGGCTTGTCGACGACCGAAAGGGTTTCAAAAAAAGCTCACGGATCTTGTCTTTGAAGCTGTCCCAGCTTGTAATATTATGCTCGTGGGTGTCAAACCAAACACGTGGGGTTCCATTGAGGTAAAATATGACATTCGCGAGCATGAGTGTGGGGTCCCACCTGTAACTGGCGCTGACGCGTTCGTGCAGACGCAGCCATTGGTCAACGTCGGAACTCGACGCCCGAGAACACGCCAGCGTCCTTCAAAACAGGAAGCGTGAAGAAAGTTGCGGCGGCCGGTGGGTTGGCAGGCAGGGAGGGAGGCGTGACAACCGGAGTGGATGTGGTCGAGTCCTGCGAGGTCATCTTCAAAGCCGAGAGCGAGCGCCCGCTGCGGAGTTCAGTGGCGAGCACGGGGATCGCAAAACCCCACCAAATATGTTACGGGAAAGAGAGACTCCGAGGACACAGACTTGAGCGAATACGCATATATGTATTGTTAAGACGTTTATTGGCGACGATGCACACAGCGACAGCCAAGGCGGGTACCGACTCTCAGCACGAGCTGCTCTTTCTCGTCGAAGAGGGTGACCCACTAGAAGGCGCTGGAGAGGATGACCCACTGTATAGTTCCAAAGCTTCGCTACAATTACCCCGGGTACGAAAAGGGAGCCGCCTGGCGACCTAACAGCTGATTACTATGAGCAGGTCATGGAAGACATTGAGGCGCTCCATGTTGACAATTTCGCGCCCTCGACGGCGCATGTCTGAAGATGGTTCGATGGGTTCGATCACGTAGTTTACAGGGGAAGTGCGTTGCCGTTGTGGGTGCTTGAGGGGAAGTGCGTTGCCGTTGAGGCCAGTTGCCGTGGTAGGGATCGAGAGCCATACGAGCGCTCCAGAGAGGAACGTCGGTGTCAGCGCGAATGCTCTTCTGCCGCTCTTGACATTGTGTAGTAAAGGTCTTTGCAAGCTCTCGACACTCTTCAGCAAGCCTGGCTGTGTTATAAATAGGCGCACACTCAGATGGATCCGGCTTGTATGGAAGTATCGTGTCGATGGTGTGCGACGGGTGCCTTCCATATAATAAGAAGAAAGGCTAAAAAGCAGTAGTGCTCTGAGGGGCGGTATTATAGGCGTAGGTGACGAATGGCAGAAGGGCATCCCAATTTGTGTGATCGGCGGCGACGTACATGGAGAGCATGTCGCCGAGCGTACGGTTGAAGCGTTCGGTGAAGCCATTCGTCCGCGGGTGGTAAGCAGCCGTTTTGCGGTGAACAACATTGTACTCTTTGAGAATGGCTTCGACGACTTCGGACACGAAGACACGGCTTCGATCACTGAGCAGTTCCTGGGGTGCACTGTGACGCAGCATGAATCGGTGGAGCAAGAAGGAAGCCACATCGCGCGCTCTAGCCGCGGGGAGGGCGGCGGTTTCGGCGTATCGCGTGAGGTGGTCTACAGCGACGATGGCGCAGCGGTTACCAGCCGACGTTAGCGGAAGTGGCCCATACAAATCGATACCAACGCGCCCAAACGGCCTGTCAGGGCAAGGTAGAGGTTGCAGACCTGCCGGCGACAGGTGCGTTGAAGTTTTGCGGCGCTGACAAGCTATGCAGGAGCGAACCAATTTCTGCACGTAGCGGTACATCCCTCGCCAAAGGTACCGTTGGCGAATTCGGTGGTAAGTCTTCGATACCCCAGAGTGCGCACATTGCGGATCAGAGTGTAACGACTCGCATATGTCAGAGCGCAGACTGCGGGGTATGACTAGTAGCCACTGGTGGCCGTTACCGTTGTAATTGCGTCGGTGGAGGAGGTCGTTGCGAACGGCGAAATGGTGGGCTTGACGAGGCAACGCGCGAGTGGATGGTGTTGCCGATGGATCAGTCAGCAAGTCTATCAGTGAGGCAATCCATTGATCCTTGCGCTGTTCGGTAGTGAGGGTACGAAGGTCGATGGAAGAAACGGCAACGTGAGACGCTGAGCTGTGCGTATTGTCGTCAGGCAAGGGAGAGCGCGACAGGGTGTCGGCGTCAGCATGCTGGCGTCCGTTGCGGTACAGCACGCGGATGTCGTAGTCTTGCAGGCGAAGCGCCCAACGGGCGAGAGGACCTGATGGATCCTTCAATGACGACAACCAGCACAATGCGTGATCGTCGGTGACGACATTAAATGGGCGAATTAATTCCGACGAAATAAGGTCGGAACTTCGTAAGGGCCCAAATGATTGCCAGGCATTCTTTCTCCGTGACGGTGTAATTGGTCTCGGCTTTTGTAAGCGTATGGCTTGCATACGCCACGACGTATTCCGGGAACCCTGGTTTGCGCTGCGCAAGGACAGCGCCGAGGCCAACACCACTGGCGTCCGTATGCACCTCTGTAGGGGCCGTAGGGTCGTAGTGGCGTAGTATGGGAGGCGACGTCAACAAACGACGGAGCGTTGCAAAAGCGTCGTCGCACTTTGACGACCACGAATGGAGAGGCCCGTTACTTCCGGGAGGAGCTTCGTCAGCGGCGATATGATAATCGCGAAGTTTCGAATGAAGCGCCGAAAGTAGGAACACAGCCCTACGAAACTGCGCAGTTCCTTGACGGACGTCGGCTTGGGGAACTCGGTCACGGCCCGAAGCTTGGCTGGATCGGGGAGAATTCCGTCCTTGGACACGACGTAGCCGAGTATTGTCAGCTGCCGTGCTGCAAATCGGCACTTCTTTAGGTTCAGTTGCAGACCGGCGTCACTCAAGCACGTCAAAACATGCCGCAAGCGTCGAAGATGCATGGAGAAGTCCGGAGCGAAAACGACGAATTCGTCGAGGTAGCACAGGCACGTGTGCCATTTCAGGTTGCACAGAACGATATCCATCATGCGCTCAAAGGTGGCGGGCGCATTGCACAGCCCAAACGGCATGACGTTGAATTCGTACAAGTCGTCGGGCGTGACAAAGGCGGTCTTCGGTCGGGCGTCCTCAGCCATAGGTACTTGCCAGTACCCTGAGCGCAAATCGAGATGAAAAGAATTCTGCTCCTTGCAGGCTGTCAATCGCGTCGTCTATTCGCGGTAGTGGATACACGTCCTTACGAGTGATCTTGTTGAGGCGTCGGTAGTCCACACAGAACCGCACAGAACCGTCCTTCTTCGCAACGAGAACGACAGGAGACGCCCAGGGGCTGTCAGAGGGTCGAATAACATCGCGTCGAAGCATGTCGTCGACTTGCTCATTGATTACACGGTGTTCTGTGGGAGATACGCGATATAGACGTTGCCGCAGTGGTGGTTGGGCGCCTGTGGCGATGCGATGCGTAACGGCGGACGTGCGGCAGAAAAAGGTTGAGCGACATCGAAAGAAGAGCGAAATTCTTCCAAGAGGCCCAGAAGCTGGGAACGCTGGACCGGCGTAAGGTTGTCGGGAATGGAGGAACCAAATACATCAGCGGATGATGAAGCAGATGTAGAAACAGCACTGAGCGTACTGGAACTTGGGCAGTGCGTGTCATAGGGTTCATCCATAACTTGTGCGTCTTCGATGGGTTCCACGCTGCCGAGACATTCCCCTCGCACCAACGTAACACCCTACGGCGATGAGTTCATAACAAAAATAGAGGTGCTGCCGTGAGTGACTTGCACGGTCGCGAAAGGAACCAGCAAGCCTTTCCTCATGAAAACACCGTCAGATGGCGAGAGGAATGCAACGGTGTCGGAAAGACTGGCGCAGTAGACCGACTCCGCCGTTGACGAGTTTGCAGGCACTTTGGTGCCGTCTTTGACAAGTACCTTGCTTGCAGCCGATGGACTCGTCGGGCCGGCGTCAAATCAGCGAATGGTAAAAGCTCTATTTCAGCTGGTGCGCAATGAATGACGGCGTCGGGGCGGGAGAGAAAAATGCCATCCTAGGATGACGTCGTGAGAGCATGCAGGAAGTATGATCAGTTCGATGGCGTACATCGCGTCCCGAATAATGAGGCGGGCTGTGCACACCGCTGTAGGGTGAATGCTTTGGGCGCTGGCTGTACGGAGGGAGAGCCCGGAAAGTGGCGTCGTCACTAGCGCAGTAATCGGCTAAATTTTGCGTCCATGACGGATACGGCGGCGCCAGTATCTACAAGGGCAGATGCGCGAACACCGTCCACAAACACGTCTATCACGTTCGATGGGCTTCTCTGAGGGCTTTCGCAGTTCTGCGGCGTCGCAGCCCTTGCCTCGTGGACTGCGACGACTAGTTTTCCTGGTCGCGTGCGGGCGGACGTGGCCGCATCGGCGACAGTGAGCGACGTCGGGGAGACTGTGAACGGCGTGAAGATGGTGCGGGGCGGGACGTCGGTGACATAGGCGGCGATTGGTCATAATAAGGGCGGCTCGATTGGCTGGGAAGGTTGGATGAGACCCGAGGCTGCTGCACGCGATTGCAATAGCGTGCGACGTGACCGGCGCAACCGCAGGCAAAGCAGATGGGGCGTGTTGAATATAGAAGAAAAAGACAGCCGCATCGAGGGTATAGATATCATCATCATGGGGATTAAGATGTTCCATTAAAAGAGAAGAAGACGGGGCAGCCGGGGCGTCGGTCTCATTTCTTTACATATGTTGCCGTGAAACCCGGGACCACGCCTCCAGCCGGAACTGAGACCACTTGGAGCACCCATGCGCTGACGTGAGTCCAGGCGTCGTCTGGAGGCTCGCGGAGACGGGAGCCCTCACGTCTACTTTGGCTCTGTACTGACTCGCCCTTCACGACGACGGCCCGATGTTTGCAACAAGGTCCATGGAGGTCAACGACGTACATCTTGACATTGCATCCGTGTGAGTGCCGGCTTTGTCTGGAGGCTCGCGAGACGGGAGCCCTCACGTCTACTTCGGCTCTGTACTGACTCGCCCTTCTCGACGACGGCCCGATGTTTGCAACAAGGTCCTTGAAGGTCAACGACGTACATCTTGACATTGCAGCCATGTGAGTGCCGGCTTTGTCTGGAGGCTCGCGAGACGGGAGCCCTCACGTCTACTTCGGCTTCGCACTGACTCGCCCTTCACGACGACGGCCTGAACGTGCACCTAGAGAGGAAATCCCCGAAAGCCCACCGACTAGTCAACGGTATATTTCCGGCCATCGCAAGATTTTCTCGTCAATGGCACCTTCGAGACCCGTGAGGCCAGCGCGACGAATTTTTGTCCCGACACCCGTTCTATAGGCGCAGCCTTCGAAGCAGCCAGAACATGAAGTGCAGCTGTACACAACCCTAACGAAGGCGGCTTCGAGACTCTCAAGACCGTATAAGTGATTAATATACTGAATCCTGATCATGCAAGCCTGCCCTTGATTCCACCAACTGTGTACCTGCCTGCCTGAATACCTGCCTGCCTGAAGAAAACTTCACTATGACGGTGCATACAAGATTCGCGAGGCCAGGATGCCGATTCCCTTTGGTACCATCTGCCCAGGAGGCTTCAAGAAAGCTGGACATCGCCAGCAGACGTATCGCAGCGAATGCCCTAATAACTGTAGCAACATCAGCGACAACCTGAACCACTAACTACTCAACTCGATTCAAGCCAGTTGAAGATTCTGAGAATACTCTAGTTTCGACTCGGCATGTTCATTTGGCGCGGGCGGGAATGTGTTGAATATAGAAGAAAACGACAGCCGCATCGAGGGTATAGATATCATCATCATGGGGATTAAGATGTTCCATTAAAAGAGAAGAAGACGGGGCAGCCGGGGCGTCGGTCTCATTTCTTTACAGGGCGGTTGTCGGAAGTGCGCCATCGGTTCGCGGGTCCCATCCATGTCGCAGAACGGGATGGGGAAGGCGGCTGCTGATATGACTGTATGGTGGGCGGCAGTCGTGGCACGTGGACGATGTCGGCGTATGTATGCGGGGCATTTGCGTCAAAGGCCTGGGGTCTGGCGACGGCTTCGGTGTAACTAAGCGGGCCAGCCACAGGAATCGGTGCGGGCGGCCTGGCTACAACTTGTGCATAGCTTAGTGGCACAGGTGCTGGAGGCGGCTGGTGGTATTCAGAAATGACCTCCGCGATTTCCTGCTGAATCGCTCGGCGGAGGGGAGGCAGGAGTGTAGCTGACGGCTGTTCAACATGTTGCGGTGGAGCGAAAGCCAGTAAAGAGATCTGGCGGGCAATTTCCTCACGCACGAACGACTTGATTTCGGCGAGCAAGGTGGTGTGGTCAGAAACGGCCGACAAGCCCGCGAGATCAGCGTCGCGTGACGGCGGTCGACGGGTCATCAAGCGCTGCCGGCGCAGCTCCTCGTAACTTTGGCACAGCGTAATGACCTCTGCCACAGTGCGAGGGTTCTTGGCGAGGAGCATGGTGGAGGCATCGTCGTCGATGCCTTTGAGAACATGCGTGATCCTGTCAGACTCCGTCATGCTCGCGTCCACTTTCTTGCACAAGTCAAGGATGCCCTCGATGTAGCTAGTGAAGGACTCGCCGGACTGCTGTGCTCGTTCACGCAAACGCTGTTGGGCTTGCAGCTTACGAACGGCAGGACGGCCGAACACGTCGACGACGGCGGTCTTAAAAGCGGACCAAGTCGGGAAATCGGATGCGTGGTTATTGTACCACATGCCGGCCACACCCGCGAGGTAGAAAACCAGGTTGCTGAGTTTTCCTGCCTCGTCCCATTTATTGGGGACGCTCACGCGTTCGTAAATGGCGAGCCAGTCCTCGACGTCGGTGCCATCCGCGCCGGTGAATACAGGAGCATCGCGGATGCGGGGAACACCGGGACATGGCGTCGGCGCAGGAGGAAGCGTTTGCTGAGCGGCGTTTTGTTGCATGGTAGATGGTACGGTACGGAATCGAAGCTCCAAGGGCATCGAATGCGGGCCGAAGTTGTTTTAAGGGCACAGTACCTCCACCAAATTGTTAAGACGTTTATTGGCGACGATGCACACAGCGACAGCCAAGGCGGGGACCGACTCTCACCACGAGCTGCTCTTTCTCGTCGAAGAGGGCGACCCATTAGAAGGCGCTGGAGAGGATGACCCACTGTATAGTTCCAAAAATTCGCAACAGTATTTACACTTGGTTAGGCAAGCGTTGCCAATCGAAGAGCTCGCGCCAGTCTATCTTTTGTCATCCTTCTCTTCGTCTTGTTGATCATGATGCCACTGTTACGTAGCGTGATCCTTCATCTCTTCCACTCCACACAATGTCCCTCATACTGCCCCTATTGTGGAGCAAAGCCCACGGTGTATCACTGCATCTGGGAATGTCCACAACCACCGGGCTACCGCCCTATTCCTTCACCTTCACATTCCTCCTGGGAGATTGCGCTGACCAGCTCAGAGCCGCAGGAGCAGCGTCGGCTGATCCAGCGGGCACGTGGTGTTGCGCGAGCGAATGGGGTCCTGAACTAAGGGCTCTACCCAACGAGGACGATCCTCTAGGCCTGCAAAAATAAAAGTCTTTTTTTTTCTCTCTCTCAAGAAAATTACAATGCATAAACGTAGTACACTGTTGTTTATTGTTTTCTTGATAGTTCTGATAATTTGGCATTTGGTTAATACTGACAGTTTTTCCGGTCCCGTGAAATCGCATTAACGAGCTTTTACTGTATAGGAACCAGTCCTAGCAGCATCAGTGCTTTCGCAAAACGACGCAGACGCAGCATCACTTTTTGAAATGCATTGGTAAGGGATTTCCCATATTGTGACATCCGAATGTTGTTGAAAGGCCCCTAAACCACTTCCGACAATTTTCGAACATATCACGTAAACACGCGCATCGAGTTCAGAATGCCGTCACGATGAATAATGCCAAACGGGCATTGTTAGGAGCCGTCGGTGCCCCATAAATTGCAAGAAACACTCCCTTCTCCTCTCCAGGCCTTTCGGCAGTGTTCAGCTCCTGAGTGTTCACCGTGAGGTCAACATTTTCGTCTGCTCGTCATCCACAACAGCTGCTTGTTCGCAGGTACAGCTGTTCCCACCTTCCCGCGTCCCGCGTCCAATACCACCACAGCGCATGCGCGTCCCCTCCTCCTCTCTCTCCTCTCGTACGCTCACCCCCCTTTCTCTCCTCTAGGAATTCTCTACTCTACGGAGGGGCTCCCGCGTCCCACACACCCACAGCGCATGCGCGTCCCCTCCCCCTCTCTCTCCTCTGCTACGGTCCCCCCCCGTTTTCTCCTCTAGGAATCATCTACGGAGCGGCGCGAACGACAGGTGGTACGACAGCTGCACACTCCACTGGGGGCGCCACGGTAGTTCCGCGCTATGAAAATGACGGAGCGCGCGCGCCTCATTCTCTCCTGTGCAGCGCCGCGATGAGCGCCCGGGCCGCTGCCGCGAAACGAGAGCGGCGACGTTTCTCCCGCTCAAGCTAACCATCTCCTCGCTGCTTCGCATCCACACATGGTTTCCTTTAGCGGGAGATGGGGAAGTTTTCTCTCTCTGACTGAGACAGCGCACATTCTCGGTGTGCCTCTCCCTCTAACGCCCTATTTACCATTCGTGTATATATGCCTTGTGTTGAAATGCATCGCCTTTGTATCCTGGCAACTTTGAAGCATGAAATACTTTATCATTGTGCGTGGCCTTGAGGTGACAAGTTAACGCCATTATTAGGGAACTTCCAGCGAGACATCCAGTGTTCTGAGCGAGATAAGCTGAGAATCGGCGACGAGACATCCAGGCATTGCGCGAAAAAGTTGAGAAAAGGGCGGTCGATGGTAGTCATCCCTTCTTACAGGACCGAATTCTTTACCCTGGCAGGAGTCCAAACAAATTGCAAATTATATTGCGTCAGAGCTCATCTTCGTCTTTGTGAAACAATGAATGAAGCTGCAACTTCATGTACGCTGACCACTTATTTTCCGTTTTCAATAGCAGCGCTCCAAAAGCAGACAGGCCACCATTCACTTGCTCAAGCAATGATCTTTCGAAGGCCAGCCGTGGGCAAGTAAAATGCGTGCTGCCAGAGGCAGTGCTTTTGCGGTGCGTGTTGCCGCATTTTCGCGAGACAGCGTCACGGTGCATCTCTTGATCCAGATTGCATGTCGTGTCGTGACCACATCGGCAGCATAGGCTCGGCAAATGCTAGCGCCAATATCCGGGCACCAACGAGCCCAATGTTAAGCAAAACCCAAGGCTTATCTCGCACAGTGACAACAAACAACGGCGTCCATATATCGAACATGCGAAACAATGTCGCTTGTATAGTCTCGAACCACTCTGCATCACAGGAAGACATTTCATGCTTACATCTACTCTCAATTATGGGAGAGCCGTTCATTATTTTTATTTATCCTTATGTTGAATAGCGTTCATGAGTGCTCAGCTGTAATTCTTGTGTTTTGTTTCTCTTTTCGCGCAGGCACATGTGCCCGGACAAAATGTGAAAAAGGAATGATATCCTGCTGCTTGATGAAAAATAACAATCCGTACCAAAGTTGCAGTACGTACAATATTGCTGTACTATGTAGTCATGGGAATAACACCCTGCTCTCTTCCTAAGAGAATGCGTTTTTATGTTTAGGAACATCGGTAATACATAATATTAAACAAACGGGCTTCCTCGTCAGTTGGCTACTGCCATACAGCCGGCGGTTGTGCTTCATCACTGTTTCATTTCATCATTTTGTTTAAAAAAACTACAAGATAACAACCCGGCTTTCCTATTTAGCAATTTACGTTTATGCGTAAGAGTGGAGTTAGCATAAAGAAGCTCAAATTAAATTTCTGTGATCTAGTGGTGCGTGTGTCTTGTAGAAGGCCACCGATTATTGTACTGAAACTGACAGTCTTTTGCACAGAAGCGCTCGTACCTGTGAATGTTTCGACAGTATTGCAATGGTAAATCGTGGAAAATATTGCCATCTTCTCGCCTTGCAAGTTATTACCTCATCAGGATGGATCGGGAGAGGTGGAATCAAGCGATATTTTATATGCTCATTGAGTGCCACTAGAAGCGCACGCGCACCGAAAAAAGAAAAGGTGCAGCGAATTGGGCTGCGCTGAAACACATGGGCAAAGGCGTGAACCCTGTGTCGAGGTTCCGTTCGCGTTTGCTCTAATAGACGTACAGCCACGCGCATTTATAACGAAATATCGCAGTTTCGCAGCAAGGGCGAAACAATGAATACGATAGCAAGAAATTGAAATGTCACACGAAGAATGAACGACCAGCAGCTCTAAACTCTGTGCTCGCTGCTGAAGCACAAACGACGCACGACAAGAACACACACAGGGTGAGCGCGAACCACACCGTGGCGCGAACTAACAACTGTCACAACTCGACATTTGCAGCTATGGAGGAAAAAAGCTAGGAGGGAGCGTCACGTGGCTTTTTTGAAGCCCTTCATGCGTGCAGTACGCTGCTCAAACGCTAAACAGAACGCATGAAAATAACGCACCGGTATTGGGTGCGAGACCCACCACTGGAAGAGCTGGCGGCACTGTCGGCGTGACCTGCTTGGCAATATCACCGGTAGCGTCGTCTGCTACGAGAGCACTCACGCGCGCTGAAAAATAAGTTTTAGAACGCCACCAGTGCTGTAATTCTGTTTAATGGGAAAGCTTTTTCACTTCGGTTGTGCGCTCGACTAGACTTCAATTACCCAGGCCAGTACACCGACAGGTGCAAACTATGTAAGAACAGGGCGGACCTACCTCACATCCTGTGCGCCTGTCCAAAGGCGGCCCAACAGGGTCGCATAATTAGAACCCATGAGCAGTGGGAGACCGTGCTACTCAGCACAGACCCAGAGGAGCAGCTCTGGGCAGTCCGACGGGCCGAAGACGCCGCCAGGGCCCAAGGGCTCCTGGCTGACGCCTAGGCGTGGGATCCACATCACCGAGGCCGCCGGACTGTTAAAATAAAGTTTCTTCCTCCTCCTCAATGAAGTGCAATGTGCAGTTGCCGTCATTGAAAGAGTTTTATGTGGTAGGCCTGTGCGCGGTGCGATAGTGCAGAACGTACGCTACGGCCCCAGGTGTCAGCCTTCACACGTGTCGCCAGGTTAAGAAGATGCGTGAAGTATCGATTTTTAACCCTGGAAATAGTGAAAAGACATCGTCGAAAATCCGAGCTTGCAGCCACCAATGCGGCGAGGACGATTTTTGCTTTGGCGTAGGGCTGCGATGTTCGGCGAGTAGCAGAAGGCGTTCACTGAGACGATCGCCCAAGTACGTTGGCCGGCTAAGGTTGCATTTTTCCTGAGAGCTGGCCCATATATTTCCCACTTTCATATCGACCCAAAATACAGGTTCACTCCCAAAAATTTTAAATGTGTCATGGTAACTTTATTTACTTTCTACGGAGCAAGATGTATTCTAGCCGGAAAAAGAGCTACTGCTTTTGCGTTATAGAAGTGACTTTTCAACTAAAATGGCTGCAGAACTTGCCGAAAAGTTGCGCATCAAAAAATTCGCATTGCCGTCTGTAAGCCCTGTTTATACCCTGCTTAGCAGTTACTTGCAGCAATAACTTCTTTATTTTCCACTGCAATTCCTAGCTCACGCTTGGCCTTGTGTACGGCTGTTGATTGGAGAAATAGTGTAGCGAACGCTATTATATGATATCTGTTTTCAAGTATGTTGCACGGTGCCATATGTTTCCCGTCGTAGACTGCCTCTCCTTCTAACAGCACATGCGAGGATTATGGCCTTTAGGTTTTGTATGTGCGCTCTTGACGCTTACATACTGGCAAGCTCTCTGGAATGTTAAAGGAGTGTTAGTAGTCATGTTAACAATGAAGGCGTGACATATGTCCATGCTTGTCTAAGCCACTACAGATTACTGTACACAATAAAAAAAAGAAACACTGGAAATAGCTCGCTGAGACCAGGGCTGGGCAGTATCGAAGATACATGTATCTTAGATACTATCTTAGATACTCTTTGGGTATCTTGTATCTGTATCGCGATACGTCTCAGAAAATGAGTATCTGTATCTGTATTTCCGATACATTCAATAATGTATCGTGTATCTTAAGATACAAGATACTGCCATCGCAACACAACCGTTCGAAAGAATAATCGCTGACTGAACTCCGCTTCTCAAGCTACTGGTGCCACTAAGCCACCTGAATAAAACTAAGGGCAGTGACATATTTTTTTCTTTCCTCCATAGTCTACCAGTGAGGGCAGGCGGTGAGGTGTGCGCGACCCTTTTGGTGAGGCAGAGCAATATGACAGCGCTTGCGCAGTCTCGACAGAAACAAGCGCACGAACGTAGACGTTTGCGTGCTTGCCCACGTACGTTTTCTTTTCTCGATTTTCTCCCTTTTTATTTGTGCCAGTGCCATGACACTTACTCTTAGCCACTTACCAGCGCCGCATACCACAATGCGTGCGGCGATGAGCACACAAAGTCTGATGCCGCCCTCGTGCGTGGTACTTCGTTACGAAATCTGAAGCACGAAGTTGCTTTGCATCTCGTGGCTTTTGCATATCAGCGATTTGAAGGATCTTGTGGATGTAAGTTTAAATTACACGCCATTGACTTATGTGCAAATAAGATTCTAACTATAGCACCGCCGGTACCGATTGCTAGATCTAATAAACAGGCGTTTACCTACCAGTCGATATCTTTGCGCACCATATCGGTTTCTTCTTGCAATTTCTATTCCAATAGCTCTTGAAATCATAATATGAATGTCAGCACAAGTGCTTTCTAAGCTGTCCCTCTCTTGCATTCCCTACATTACCTAGGGCTCCGAACTGTGTCTTTTTTCGGTCTGGTGACGGCAGTATGTCTTTTCAAAGCAGCCATAATACGCTCTCAGTTCTATCCTTAATTTTAAGTGTCTGTTTTATTTCTGCTACTGTTTAGACATTTATATTCACCTGAGTTTACTCTTCTGCCTAGGCGCTTTCGGAAACAAGTATGTCATTATGTGGGCATGCATGAAGTATACAGCACCAAACATTTTGCTTACTGCTTGGTAAAATGGCGAAATGGAGTTTACATTATAATAATGGAAATAATTAGAAGCTATCTTTAACATCTTATGAACGGTATTATAGTGGCATTTTTATACCGAATGGTCCGGTTGTCTCGTGAGCGTGCCAACGAGCTATTTTAGGCAATTTTCCGCACGCATTGACTTTTTTATTGTCTGACCTGAACAGGTTGACAATACTTCATGCTTATTTGTCATAGCTATTAGGAGTGTCACCTGTATCGTGTCTCTATACGTATTCACTATGAATGTTTGATACGGAACGGCCTTTCTATTTTAGTTAAAATTGTTCTCCTTTTCTAGGCCTCCCTATTTTTTTTTACTATTATTAATTGCCAGGTAATGGGAGCTATGGGCGGCAATCGCATGGATAGCGGCGTTTTCCTGCGATGATTTGTGCAGCTATACTGCCACGCACTCTTATTTTTTTATTTTGGTGTGATCGGGTTTAAACCACTAAGAACATTTATCACTAAGGTTTCAGCGCTCTGTGTGTCTCATCTTTGTTCGTCTTCGTTCCATGCGCTGTGGAACATTGAAAAACGTTTATCACTGCTCGGCTCAAGCCGCACCGCAATGTTTCGGAATCTTCGGGATTGTCTCAGATTGTTCTATTAAGATTCCGCGCAAATCTTGCCGTGGCAGCCGCATTTCGATGAAGGCGAAATGCTAGAGGCGCATGTACTTAGATTTAATTGCACGTTAAAGAACACTGAATGGTCAAACTTTCTGGAGCCCTCCACTACTGCGTCCCTCGTAATCTTATCGTGGTTTTGGGACGTTAAACCCCAAAAAGTTATTGTTAAGATTATGCGTAGTACGCGTCAGGGTTGCCGTTGGTGGCTGCTTTGCGCCAAATTGGCTACTTTTGGACCCCGTTAGCGACGAAAATTTCCAGTTGGCGCCATGGCTCTTTTTCAAACTTGTGGTTTTACTTATTGAAAATGGTTTTATTTATTCATCAATAGTAGAGACTCTGTTGACAATACCGCTTCTGTTCTATTTGGCTAGAAATTCGGCGATATCAATTGACATGGCTAAATGGCTACATTGGCTACTTTTGGCGTGAGTTCTCGCGCCTTTTCACGTCCACCCAACGGCAACCCTGGTACGCGTGTACTGTAGTTCATTTGCGAGCTTACGCGAGCACCAGCGATAACAATGAAAGGTGTTATCACTGATGTATAATACAAGACGCGTTCTGCCGATGATCAAATTACCGAAGCCCGACAACATTTATTGACGACATCAGAATACAGTACGCTTTGCTTGTACGTTGAGTTACTTGGTTTTCTGAGCACAAGTTAGCCCGAAAAAAGAGTTTCGTCCATACCAGAGTGACTGCCGCTTCTTCATAGTCAACACCACGTGACAATACAATATGTCTGAGGCGTCTCCGGGGTGCAGATGTCATCTCGTTGAAGAAACATTGATTGCACGTTAGTGAGTATATAGATAAAGAACACTTTACGTCAGTAGATAAGAAGAATATCAAATGTAATTGCAGTTTTATGTGCTTTACGTGTACATAATGCGTCACAAACAAACAATGTCGCTACCAGCGTTGTCACTGCTCTACACCGGTGATTCGGTATTGCATAAACGGTCTTTTATGAGCAAGGTAAAACTGAACGCCGGTATGTGCGCCATCGTGCGAAGGCTTCTTATTTGAACCTCGTGTGGTTAGATGGCAACCTGCTAGCTTGGTCGGCGAGCTGAGCAGCGACTCCCACCCATTACAGAAATGACAAGTAAGAACCGCTGTCAGCGAAGTGTCTGAAGAGCTGTCCTGTTAAGCAGCTGAAAGAATTGGAGGGAACACAACGCAAAAGAAGACGAGGACAAGGAAGGGCGCTGACTTACAACATTTTATTCAATGGAAGGGAAAGATGAACATTATACATATGCCACTGACATGCGCGACAAAGTGTTGCACGTCAGCGCTGTGTGTGCGTCGCCCTTCCTTGTCCCCGTCTTCGTTTGCGCTGTGTTCCCTCCAGTGTTTAACCAACACGCCCAAGCTTCGACGCTGAGTTAAAAGAAACCTTAATAATATCTTCGGAAGTAAACTAATGTACTTTGACCAAAAAAGACAAAACGTTTGAGATAGTAACAGACATTTTATTAAAATGAAATGAAATTGGTCACACTTGAAAATTTTCGAACAAACCTTTCTGTGTATAGGCATTCGTCGCTACATTATCCGGGTCGCTAACAACAAATTTGCGAATGTATCGAAGTATCTTAAGATACAAATGGCATGTATCGTATCGGATACAATTGTTTCGGTAGTATCTCGTATCTGTATCTCCGATACTTCTTGCCTGAGTATCTTGTATCGTATCGCGATACAATTTCAAAGTATCTTTGCCCAGCCCTGGCTGAGGCAAACGTACAAGGTGACGCCACTAAGGTAATAATGACAATAAGATGTCTATGAACCAACAATAAAACATGACTCTTGCTGACGGCGTGCTGAGGTCGCCGTAGGCGCCAATTTTGTAAATAGTTTAAGAATTTATTTTTGAGACGCTTTCATTAAGTCCATGCGACAATGATTACTTGTGTATACAGTTATAAATGCTCGTATATGCTGCGGCCACATGATGGCTCAATTCAGGCTTCATTCTTGTATTCCCCATAAAGACTGAACAAGTGTATGTGACATAGTTCGCCTTCGGGGATCGCATGCATTTCACGCAGGAAGCTTCACTGGGGATACCCCATCACGGAGGCCGCGCGCAATGTGCTCTCAGTTTTCATATTAGGTAAACCATAATCTTCTTCTTTTTGGCCAAGATTATTATTTTGCCTCAACAAACCGTTTTCGTTTCGAAAGTACTCATTAAAACGCCCAGGAGGGCTTCCGCGCGGTTTTTAGTAGAGCGCCGACAGCCCAACCTATGAGGTGCGCGCCGGCATTATTCTACCAAGCCAGCAACAGAGGCGCGCCCGGTAGAAGGCGACTCCGTAACTGCTCGCCCCCAATACACAGGAGGAGCACGAACTGACAACTGTCACAGTTGTTACTTGAACTAGCCCATTGTCTCTTCTAACTAGCAGATCATGCCTTTCGCAAACGCGGCCTCTGTAGCGAGCGATTGGTGCGGTGTAAAGTTTCAACGCAATCTTTGCAATGAAAGTTTACATTGTTGAAACTTTGCAATGCAAGTGAGGGGAGGTACAAATCCCCCTCAAGAAAAAAACCGGCAGATCCCGCGCATTTTAGGAATCGATGTAATACGAAGCAGCCAGCAAGGAGTAAATAATGCTGTACATAACGGGCCTGTCATGATGTACATGTTAGGACCCTGTCATTTAGGTTTGTCATACAGTCACGTCACGCAATACCAATTTTGCTGTATATCAAGCTAGCGAGAAGGCCCCCGAGCACACGATGAGCGTGGCGTCAAATACATACCATAAATGTAATCGATGTCATGATTTTCATGCGACCACCTCTTATCTATATTCGTCATACAGTTACGTCACGCACTACCAATTTTGGTGTATATCCAGCTAGCTAAACGGTCGCGAGCGCACCATGATTCTGGCATCTAATACATGCGATAAATGTCATGCATGTCATGATTTGCATGCTACCACCTTTTACCTATGTAGCTCATACAGTTACGTCACGTAACACCAATTTTGGTGTATATCAAGTTGCCGAAACGGCCGCGAGCGCACCAAGAGCGTGCCATCTGATACATGCCACAAATGTCACGCATATCGTGATTGACCTGTCATTTATGTTCGTCATACAGTAACGTTGCACAACACCAATTTTGGTATATCCAGGATAGCGAAAGAGCCGCGAACGCACAATGAGCGTGTCATGTAAATCACGCTGTACATGACATGAATGTCATGATTTTCATTTTACCATGTGTCATTTTATGTTCGTCATACAGTCACGTCACGGAATACCACTTTTGGTGTATACCAAGCTAGCAAAACGGCCGCGACCGTGCCATGAGCCTGGCATGTAAATCATTCAGTACATGAAATGCATGTCATGATTGTCATGTTATCACATGTAATTAATGTTCGTTGTACCATCACGTAACCCTATAAATATTTGGTATACGTCAAGCTATCGAAACAGCCACCATGACCATATCAAATATGTCATGCTATCCATGACACGCAAATCATAATTTTATAATTGCGACCTGTCATTTATGTTAGTCATGCAGAAATGTGTCGTCATACCAATTTTGGTAGATATCAAGTTGACGAAACAGCCGCTAGCGCACCACTTCCACGCCTTGTAAACCATGCCGCTCATGGCAAGCAAGTCATGATTTTTACGATATGACTAGTCATTTATGTTTGTCCAACAGTCATGTTATGTCATAGCAATTTTGGTATAAATCCCATTAAGGATATGGTCCGGAAGGAAGGAAGGAAGGAATACAACATGTAGAAGGCAGGGAGAGCACAATGTCGTAGGCGTCTAGATAGTTTAGCAGAACAGACTGCCAGGCTTGTTGGCTATCCATGATCACGGAAAGAACGAGCGCTAAAAATGACGAGCACACAAAGAGAAGACCAGACACGATAGATAGACACACAGACGGACGGACGGACGGACGGACGGACGGACGGACAGACAGACAACCAGACAGACAGACAGACAGACTCAAACTCGATAAAGTTCGCTCAGAAATTTAATCGGTGTGCAAGCATGGGCGACCACACACAGTATGTCAGAGTACAATTCGGAGGCGGGCATCAAAGCGCTAGCAAAACACTGCACATTTTTAAACTTGGGGACCCAAGGAGCTAGGAAATCCGAAAAAAATGCCCTCACTTCCCCGAAGGGAATCGTGAGGAAATGCGAATCCATTTCGCGCGCGCTTCACTCCATTTATATATGGTGGTTGTGGTTCGAAGAAGGAAAAAGGCGCCTAATTTCTGCAGCCCGGTCGGGAGCACGGCGCAGCGCCTGTTTTTTTTAAATGCGAAGCATTTCTTAGCGAACTTCGGCGACTTTGAGCGTATCTATCTATCTATCTATCTATCTATCTATCTATCTATCTATCTATCTATCTATCTATCTATCTATCTATCTATCTATCTATCTATCTATCTATCTATCTATCTATCTATCTATCTATCTATCTATCTATCTAGCCGCCTACGACTTTGTGCTCTCCTGGCTGTATCGTTAATGGGATTTATACCAAATTTGGTATGGCATAACATGACCGTATTGCGAACATAAATGGCTGGTCATAGTTATCACGCATCGCTATACATGATACATCATAAAATCATCTTAAGTAAACTATACCTTAATTATGTCGTTAATTATTATTAAGACCAGGTGCATTAATTATCAGAAGCCAAACACAACGCCCCAATACTGCATTGCAGGCCATCGACTACATTATAATTCTGCCCCTTGGGACTATGAAGCGGTTGAGTATAACCTGCCCTATGATGGTCCAAGGGGGGAAGATACCGTTCCATAAATTTAGCACTACTGCCCTTTTTGGCATTCTGTACAGCAGTGAAGCAGTGTATGCAGTGAAGGCGAGGCAAAGACAAACTTTCTACTTCCTTGCAGTTGTTCAGCTGCAAAATTTTTTTCTCCCTTAAAACAAAAACTACTCTTTTGAAACTTTCTGTATGCCTTGCCAACAAATCATACTATGCAACAATATATAAGCCATATTTTTACTTGGAACGCTACATTGAGAAAATGAAGCCTCAATATGAGTCAAAATGCCATTTTTTCCAACTTTGTCACAATATTGTGGCAATGTTTTTGCTTCATACGCTCCCGAAGTATTTTTATCATTTACTATAGGAACCCATGAAACACATAATGTGAATATGTTACTCGCGAAAAAATCTGTGTTTTTTATAAAATACGCTAAACATGCATCATATTGCAATTTTTCGCCAAAACCAAAAATAAAGAAAGTTAGGACTAACATGAATAAACTATCATTGTCGTATAAGATCAGCGCCTTAAGATTATGGAACAAATTGTTTGGTAGTAATTCCTCAGAACAGTAATTTTATACAAATTATTTAGCGGGACACAGCTTCACTTGGGTGCCCAAAGTTCGAAGCGCCCTCACGGTAACACACATTTTTTTTGCGAAAAATAACGCCTCAATAACTACTTATCACACTCACATATACCTGGACACATTTTTTCAGCAGGATCAGAGATGGTCGAAAATTGACCTGGTACACTTGATATGGAATGACCCATATATATATTATATGCGAAGCATCTTATGCTCGGGGCTCTGTCCGACCCTCCCGTGTCCCGCGTCCCGCGTCCCCCGTCCCGCGTCCGGCCACTGTCATGAAGTAGGGAAGCACCCATTGTGCGAACCAGAACCCTGTAGTAATATGAAGGCCGTCAACACTAACACATTCATCAGAGTCATGGCCGAGAGCACAGAGAGGCTGCTTAGCAATGGCTAGGCAGGTGGTGTCTGTCGCCCAGGTTGACCCCATTCCTTGAGTCACGGCCGAGAGCACAGAGAGGCTGCTTAGCAATGGCTAGGCAGGTGGTGTCTGTCGCGCAGGTTGACCCCATTCCTTAATCTTGCTTGCATGTGTTTGGAGGGGGGCTTAGTCATTCCCGCGTCCCACACCACCACAGCGCATGCGCGTCCCCTCCCCCCTCTCTCTCCTCTAGGAATCGTCTACTCTACAGAGCGTCCTTTCACCTGTGCTCTCCTACGCTCACCCCCTTCCTCTACTCTAGGAATCATCTACACTGCGGAGCGTCGCATGCGCGTCCTCTCTCCTCTTGGAATCATCTACTCTACGGAGCGGCTCACGCGTCCCACACCCCCCACAGCGCACGCACGTCCCCTCCCCCCTCTCTCTCCTCTCCTACGTCCCCCCCCCCCCGTCATTCCCTTTAGAAGCGGTGCGAACGACAGGTGGTGTGACAGCTGCTTACTCCGCTGGGGGGCGCCACGGTAGTTCCGTGGTATGAAAATGACGGAGCGCGCGCGCCTCATTCTCTCTCCTGTGCAGCGCCGCGATGAGCGCCCGGACCGCTGCCGTGAAATGAGAGCGGCGACGTTCCTCCCGCTCAAGCTAATTATCTCCCCACTGCTCCGCATCCACACATGGTTCCCTTTAGCGGGAGATGGGGAATTTTCGTTTGCTCACCTCATTTGCCGCTGGGGTGAGCAAACGGACACCGGTCGCGTCGGACTCTACAGCGCTCGCGCTTTGCTTGCGTAGCGTCGCTGCGCCCAGCGTTTCCAATCATGCAAGGAGGGAGACGCGCGCATCGTGTTCCATTCTGACCGACGCCGTCTCAATGGACACGGGCGTTCGCGGAACACAATTTGGAATTTACAGAGTCCGTCAATTTAAGCGGTGGACTGAGGATGGCGTATGCACGATGCGCAAAGCGCGAGAAAATACGAATGCATGCGAACGGAGGAAGATTAGTCTCGCGTCTCGCTGCGATTCGTGGTAAAAAATTAAAAAAGGAAAACACGCACGCATTCTGTTTGTGTGCCATCCCACTTGAGAGTGTAAAAAAGTAAAAGACATGGCATAGTCAGTCGAATGGCCACAAGCTTTCGCCGAACACATTTTGGAACGTACAAAGTGTCCCTCAATTTTTTCCTTACGTCCTTTTGCTTACCGCCAGCCGAAATTGTTAGGATGAAATAAATATTTACTGTGTTTTCTATGTTGCACTACTCTCGAAGTGCTTTCTATATATATATATATATATATATATATATATATATATATATATATATATATATATATTGTCACGCGCGTTTCTTATTTCACTTTTACAGTATTCGGTTTACGTCCACAAAGACTATCAGCAATGCTCAGCGCAAACGACGCCTTGAGGGTTCGAGATGCTTCACGATTATAGTAGATCGTTGTGCTGAGATTACGCGCATAACGCGAATATGACTGCGTCTTCTGGAACTTACGTGGCCGCCAGCGATAACGCTGGAATGTTCGATAACACACGTATAAATGCCGACGCGTTTCACCGCTTGTCAGTTTTTCAACGGTCGACGCTCTGTTTGCTGCTAGCAGTGCCAGTGTGTATTGCTGTAGTATGACTTTAGGTATCACGGCCAGAAGTTCAGCCGAATAAAGTTTCTTCTTCACACAGCAATTGTTGCCTTCTTCGACGTCACTACCACGCGACATCTGGTGGAGGTGCTAGCTGGAGACCTACGACCGAGTGGCCACCCTCAACCACTTGGACTCGGAGAAGCTGCGTCGCGTCTACTTCTACCTGGAAGACGTGGGAAGGATCTGGTTTGAGAATCGGGAATCCGCACTTCAAACCTGGGCTCTCTTTCGCAGCACATTCCTCGACACGTTCAAGAGCATCGCCCTAACAGGAAGGGCCGCGGCCTTGCTCGAGACACGGGTGCAGCTGCGTGACCATCTTCGCAGAAGAAATGAAGCGACTGTTCCGCCACGCCGACCCTGCCATGCCCGAAGAGAGGAAAGTTCGCCTCCTCATGCGAGGGGTCAACCAGGAGCTCTTGGTGGGACTGATGCGGAACCCACCTACCAGTTTCCAAATTTTTTTCGCTGAAGCAACGACATTTGAGAAGACGCTAGACATGTGCAACCGGCAGTGGCGTAGCCAAGGGGGGGGGGGGGGGGTGGGGGGGTTCAAACTCTCCCGAATTTTTTTCAGTTTTGCTTGCGTATATATGCACGCACACATACAAACGCACGCACAAACATACATAAGGTATGGTTGACTCCCCCCCCGATAAACATTTCTGGCTACGCTACTGGCAACCGGCAATACGATCGTCGTTCCACGCCACACATTACCGAAGTCCAAGGGCTCTGCTCCGACGACCTGCGCGAGACGATAAGGGCCATTGTGCCAGAAGAACTACGCCGCATGTTCCCGTCATCGCCTCCTCAGGTGGATTCAATCACTGATATCATTCGTGAGGAAGTCCGACAATATCTGGGAATTCCCGAACCACCGCAGCCTCATCCGGAGGCAATGAGCTACGCTGCCGCAGCGCGTCGTAACGCTCCCCCGCCGCGCCCACGTGAAGACGCCGCACCGCCACAGTTCCGCCGCTAGACACCAACGCCGCCGCCACCGACGTCACACCGCCAACCAGCCGGCCAGCGATACACGCCGAGGAAGACCGACGTTCGACATGCACCCGACCACCGTCCACTATGTTATCACTACGGAGAAGCCGGCCACACGTATCGCCACTGCGAATAACGTGAGATGTGAGTGCGTGGCTTCGCCTTGAACGCGCCGCGTCCGCAGCGAGGTGAACAACCACGGGACATCGCCGACTACCTGGCAGGAGCAAAATGGACGCCCCGAAGTCCTTCTCGTTGTAAACCTAAAGAAGACGCCGCAAGCCGGACAGAGCCCTGAAGTTGAAACGTCGTGACCGGAGGACCTTACGACGTCACGTGGAAGCAGCGCAACAAACCGACGCAGCCTCGATCCGACGCCACGACCTAACTGCAACGCGAGACGACGAACTAGCGACCTTGACGTTCTGATCGACGGCCACAGCGTGACAGCTTCGTAGATAGTGGAGTCGACTATTCCGTCATCAGCGGGTCGTTCGCCGCAAAGTTGAAGAAAGGTAGGACTACTTGGGAAGGCCCCGAAATCCGGAAGGCTGGAGGCCACCTAGTGAAGCCGGCAGGAATCTGCACAGCGAGTCTCCATTAACAACCGGATTTATCTCGCAAGCTTCATAGTCCTGCAGCCCTGCTCGCGAGACGTCATCCTTGGTATGGACTTCTAGGTCTTCATGGTGCAATCATCGACCTGAGATTCAAGTCGATAACGCTATCCTCTGAAAAAGCACTACCGCCGAACACGCCGCCCGAGAAGCAAGCCTTCAATGTGCTGGAAGACCAGGTCACCTATCCCCCCTCGCTTAAGCGTCATGGTTTCTTTCGGCACTCAGCAATCAGCAGACTTTGAAAGCGTCGTCGAAAGCGACGAGCACCAGTTGATTAACCGTGAGATTTCCGTCGCGAGAGGAATAGCAGAGCTGCGGGGAGGAAAGACAACAGTGCTGCTCAAAAATTTCCGTAACGGGTAAAAGCACGTGAACAAATGCACAACGATCACCTATATCGAAGAAATTGTGCAAGCCACCAATGCTTTCGCCCTCACCGATTCTTCCGAGCCTGCTCCGACGAACCAAGCTCTTCAACGAGTTTTCGACGTCAATCCGAGCCTTCCGACGCATAAAGAACAGCTCAAAACCCTGCTCATGCATTACAAGGACTGCTTTTCGTCATCTTCAAGAGTTTCACAGACCCCAGTCGCAAAACATCCCATCATAACAGAGGAAAGTGCCAGGCCACTCCGCCAGAGCTCGTACAGAGTTTCGACGCGAGAACGCGAGACCGTGAAGAAACAAGTCGACGAAGTGCTACGCGATGACATATTATTCCGCCGTGCGAAAGTCCGTGGGCGTCACCCGTGGTGTTACTGAAGAAGTAGGACACAACCCTACGTTTCTGTGTCGATTATCGTCGCCTGAACAAGATTACTAAGAAAGACGTGTACCCTCTCCCACGAATAGACGACGTCTTGGATCGACTCCACAGCGCGAAGTATTTTTCGTTGATGGACCTCGAGACTGGCTATTGGCAAATCGAGGTCGACGAGAGAGACCGAGAGAAGGCTGCCTTTATCACACCAGACGGTCTCTTCGTGTTCAAGGTCGTGCCCTTTGGTCTTTGCTCGGCTCCTGCGACTTTTCAACGCGTTATGGGTCCGGTGTTAGCTGGCTTGAAGTGGCAAACGTGCCTCGTGTACTTGGACGACGTCGTTGTATTTGCCTCAAATTTCGACGAACCGCGCCTTGAAGCTGTACTTCAAGCAATCAAGACCTCCGGACTAACCCTGAAGCAAGAAAAAGTGCCGCTTCGCGTACGAGGAGCTCTTGTTCTTGGGCCACGTCATCAACAAGTCTGGAATTCGCCCCGACCCGCGGAAAAGAGCTGCTATCACCACGTTCCCTCCGCCAACTGACAAAAAGGCCGTGCGACGATTTCTCGGCTTGTGCGCCTATGACAGACGCTTCGTCGAGCAATTTTTACGGATCGCCGAGCCGCTATCTCACCTCACGAAAGCCGACGTGGAATTCAAGTGGGAAACTGCCCAAGTCGCAGCATTTCAAGAACTTAAATGACGCCTACAGACGCCTCCGATACTTGCGCATTTCGACGAATACGCCGAAACAGAAGTACACACCGACGCAAGCAGTGTTGGACTCGGCGCCGTGCTTGTGCAGTGGCCTGACGGATTGGAAAGGGTCATCAATTATGCTGGACGGTCGCTATCCAAGGCGGAAGTCAACTATTCAACAGAAAAAGCGTGTCTTGCCATCATCTGGGCTACATCCATGTTCCGTCCCTACCTCTACGGCAGGCCTTTCAAAGTTGTGAGCGACCACCACGCCTTGTGTTGGCTAGCAAACTTGAAAGATACTTCAGGACGCCTCGCGCGGTGGAGCCTAAGACTTCAAGAGTTCGACATTACCATCGTTTACAAGTTCGCCGGATGACAGCGAGCCGACCTTGAACTGAGGGGCCTAGTGGACTACCTGAAAGGCAGAACCGCGGTTGTTCCTAAAGTATTCAGGCGAGGATTGGCGTCATTTCTCATGAAAAACGGCGTCCTCGTAAAGACGAACTTCTCTCCGGCCCGGGCCAACTGCCTTATTGTTGTACCATCGGCACTGCGACCAGAAATTTTCTAGGCCCTGCACGACGACCCGACGGCTGGCCACCACGGTTATTCCCGCACGCTCGCGAGGGTACAAGAAAAGTACCACTGGCCACGCCGTTCCGCCGACGTCGCTCGTTACGTGAAGACATGCCGGGACTGTCAGCGACGCAAGACACCGCCAACGAGGCCAGCGGGACTTCTCCAACCCATCAAACCACCTTGTCTGCAGTGTCAAATATGTCTCTGAAGTTAAGCAAAAACAACGTTGATGCTTCCGTAATAGGAATTTGTCTAACACGAAAGTAGAACACGTCCTCAGAGAAGTAGTTGAATTTTTACTCTACATTGATGTCAGAGAGCTTGCGCAATGTCTATTTGTGTTTTACAGTTATAACACCGTTTAATGTGAATGCGACCACGTGGAAATACCGTAGTACATCTTCATACCGATGAATAACGTCCATGATAGATGATTAAACATGCGCTTTTTGTAGATGTAGTAGTTATCGGAGAGACCGCAATCAGGGAAAGTGGTGTGGCAGCAGGAAGAGCGTCGCTGGTTAGACGCAGAACATGAGCTAAGTTTGCCATTCCGCGGCATGTTAAAGGGTTTTTAACACCACGGCCGGACTTGAGGGAAACTGCAAAGCTCATCGTGTCTTCCCTGTAGGCTGGCCCTGACTTTTCTTGCGGCGAGCTTAAGCGGGGAAAGCGGTGTTACAGTCAGGCGAGCAGGCGAGCGTCACAGAGCTGTTTTTGGCAAGGATCGATGCTATGGGCGAGGCCGACGCTTGGGCTAAGGTCGCCACTTGGCGCTTTGTTAAGGCGTTGACAAAATTGTGTATCTCCTATTGAAAACGACGCGTTGCATCACCCTAATCACGGAGGTCACGACCATGATGCATTAGTTCACTTTACCGCTCCCAGAGGTCGACACCACCCCGCTGACCAAGAGCAGTGTAAGAGGAAAGAGTAACATATAAAAGGAGCTTTTGTAAAGCCTTCGGAGTGTGTGACTGTGGCAGAGTGGATAGCGTGACACGTTCGGAGGGGTCGCGGACGCAGAGGTCGTGGGTTCGACGTCCGATGACAGAACTTCTTTTTCATTGCCCTCTGATCGTGTGCATTTTAGCGACTCATTTTCGCGCTGAAAATACGTCACTAAAGTCTTCGTGGAGCCCGGCATAAAACACTTTCGTGTTAGGATAAGTCACAAGGAAGCGGGTGCGTGAAAACAAACCTTGGAGGTACCCGAGAGGGTTTTAATAGATCTAAGGGCGTCCACTGCCGATAAATCGAGACGGGGTCGTCATCCGAATCTTGTAGAGACGCGGTCGTCATCCGAAGTGGTAGACACAGCTAATGCATGCAATGAGTGTGCGTTCGACCAACGTCCCTATAAAGTACCGTTATCTCGGTCGCGTCCGAGCTACTCCGAGCCTCGCCCTACTTACACCGAGCGCTTCGAACGAAGGAGCGAGCGGCCACTCGAAAACCAGGAGCGCAGGCACGCTGAATCTCGGAGATTTACTCCTCAGCCGCCATCTCCCGGCTTCTACCAACCAGCGAGGTATTTCTCACCGGGGACGACAAGCCGCGACACCCGTACTTGCTACAACTGTGGGCTGCCTGGACACACCGCTAGGTATTGCTACCGCCGTCAGCAGCGAGCTCCACGATTCAACGTGTACACGCCCCGTGTGCCTGATGACGAGTCCTGATCATTCCCGAGTTTCTTTCAACGGCAGCACGCAGCACGCGCTCACTCCCCTTCCTCCGACCGCAGCGTTACCCCACCGCCAGCGCGGCAAAGGCGATGCCCGTCACCGCGTCGTCAGCCGCGGTCACCACCACCGCTGGGAAACTAACTGGTGCAACCAATGGGGGCGAGGCCGCAGAATCATTTTCCTCAAGACCCCCTTGTGTTGTGATGTTTAACAACAAAGTTAGTGTTTCTGTAGACAATGTGAGTACTGTTGCCCTAGTTGATACCGGTGCTGCGGTTTCTATAATGAGCTTGTCTTGTAAAAATCGCCTTGGGACGAAAGTAATGTTTTCTTGTAATCGAAATGCTACGTTCCGCGGTGTAGGAGGAGAAACGTTGAGCCCGGTTGGTGTTTGTTCTGTTTTTATTGCCGTAGGAAATCAAACTTTTAGAGCGGAATTAACTGTGCTTGCACGTTCGACTCGTGACGTTATTCTAGGTATTGATTTCCTCCTTGAATACGGTGCCACCCTGAATTGCGGTAGTGGCGAGATGTCTCTTCGCAGCGCCTTGCCGACTTCACTGACGGAAGGTACCAGTGCTGATAGCTCGGACGTGTTTTCAGTGTCGCAAGACGTCTGTTTGGCCCCGCAGACCGCAATGTTTGTGCGCGTAAACTCTTCACGTGCTCGCACGGGTTCTTGCTACGGTTTAGCCGAACCGGATTTTAATAACGCACTCAAGAAAAACGTCATTGTGCCTCGCTGCCTCGTGCTCACCGTCGACGGTTGTGCCGATTTGTGGACCGTCAACGTTTCAGCGCTGCCCATATCTTTGCCTGCCGGACTTAAATTGGCAAGCTTTCACGAGCGAACTACTCTTACCATCCGGTCAATTGAGCACTCGGCGGACGTAAAGAAATTCCACCATCGGGGTGGAATTCCTACCCTGACTATTCTGCCAACATTCAGTGCATGATAAACAAGTCGCTTACTTCAACTCAACGGTCTCTGCTGCAGGAGGTGCTCGCAGGCTACGGTTCAGTATTCGACTTTGCCCAAGACGAAACACCTGCCAGTACATCGCCACCCTCTCGTACGCAACACTGAATTTATACAGGGCAAGCACCACCAATACGTCAGAAGCCTTATCGCGTTTCCCCTTCTGGGAGGAAAGTCATCGCCGAGCAGGTTGAAGACATGTTGATGAAGGGCGTCATACAAGAATCGTGTAGTCCCTGGGCGGCTCCTGTCATTCGCGTCAGAAAGAAGGACAATTCATGGAGATTCTGTGTGGACTATCGCCGCCTAAACACCATTACAAACAAAGACGTCTACCCTCTGCCACGTATAGATGACGCCGTCGACTGTCTGCACTCTGCCTCCTATTTTTCTTCTGTTGACTTGCGCTTGGGGTATTGGAAAATTCCTATCCACCCATCAGACAAGGAGAAGACGGCCTTCGTAACACCTGACGGACTTTTTGAGTTTAACGTTATGCCCTTCGGTTTGTGCAATGCTCGAGCAACATTCGAGAGATTTATGGATACAGTACTCCGTGGACTAAAGTGGAAAATTTGCGTGTGCTATTTAGATGACGTTATTATTTATGGAAATACTTTTCAAGAGCACAACCACCGTTTATCGCTTGTGCTCGAATGCGTACGGAAAGCTGGCCTTGTTTTGAACTCTAAAAAGTGCCACTTTGGAGAACGTCAAGCACTCGTACTAGGCTTTCTTGTTGACAGAGAAGGCATACGACCGAACCCACAGAAGACCGCAGTGGTTCGTAACTTTGATAAACCGCGAACAGTGAAAGACCTGCGAAGTTTTCTGGGTCTTTGCTCATATTTCTGCCGGTTTATTAAGAATTTCGCACAATTGGCTTCGCCACTGACGTCCCTTCTCCATAAAGACGCGTGGGTTGACAAATGTGAGGCTGCATTTCAACAACTGAAATTTTTGCTGACCTGAGGACCTATTTTGAAGCATTTCGATCCTGAAGCTTCCATTGAGTTGCATACGGATTCTAGTGAACTTGGCGTTGGCGCTGTGCTCGTCCAAATCTGCTGCGGCCGCCAGCATGTCGTGGCTTACGCCAGTCGGACACTTACCAGAGCGGAGAACTACACCGCCACCGAGCTCGAGTGCTTAGCAGTCGTCTTCGCCATGCAGAAGTTCCGACCGTATCTGCATGGCCGCGAGTTCACAATAGTGACCGACCATCACTCACTATGCTAGCTTGTCGGACTCCGCGACCTGTCTGGCCGGTTGGCTCGTTGGGTGTTGCGCCTCCAAGAGTACAGCTTTTCCGTGACCTATAAGAGCGGACGATGTCACACGGATTCCGACTACTTATCCCGCCTTCCTTCAGTGCACACCAATGTCGATGACGACGACTTTGATGACTATTTAGTTTCGGTATCCTTCGACTTCCCAGATCTCAGCAATTTCAAGAGCGAGCAACAACGTGACCCTGCCTTGAAACCCTTACTGGAAGCGGCGGATCACTCCCCCCGGAAAGCCTTTTACAATTTATAATGGCTTGCTGTACAAGAAAAACTACTCAGCCGTTGGTCTCCCGTTGCTTCTAGTGGTACCGGAAAGCTTGCGCCCCATCGTCCTTCGTTCTATTCACGATGACATAACGTGTGGTCATCTTGGTTTCACACGTACGCTACACCGACTTCGTGCGAGGTTTCACTGGCCGAAAATCTGGAAGACTACGAAACAGTGCGTCGCCAGCTGCGTGGTTTGCCAGCGCCACAAGTCAACCACGACTGCTCCAGCAGGTTATCTGCAGCCCGTTTCACCACCGACATCTCCTTTTGAAAAAGTCGGCATCGACTTGCTCGGACCGCTTCCGATACATACCGCCACTGATATGTTATAGTGTGCGTGGAATACTTAACTATATATGCGGAAACAGATGCAATCACATCTGCCTCGGCGGCCGCCGTCTCTTTTTTCTGCTCCAACGGGTCATATTGCGTCACGGCGCTCCACGGGTTGTGATCAGTGACCATGGACGGCAATTTATCGCCGACGTTGTTGAAGAACTTTTGCGCCTTTGTGGTTCTTCTTATCGCTACTCCCACTCCTTACCATCCGCAAACTAACGGTCTCACCGAGAGGACGAATCGAACTCTTACGAATATGCTATCGATGTACGTTGATGCTGACCACAGGAACTGGCACGCTGTCTTACCTTTCGTAACTTACGCATACAATACCGCAAAGCATGAAGTTACTGGGTATGCGCCTTTCTTCCTGCTTTACGCACAAAATACTCGGTGTTTTCTCGACACTGTAACTACCTTTTTCGCGTCAGGAAGATTTCTCCATCGCTCAGACATTGTGTCGGGCCGAAGAGGCACGTCGACTTGCACGTCTTAGAACATTGTCCTCACAAGAGCAAAGCAAGAGTCGCTACGATGCCAAGCAACATACTGTAAGTTTTTCTCCTGGCGACTACGTTTGGCTGTTGACTCCCATTCGTAAAAAAGTACTGTACCGGAAGTTTCTCGCTAACTATTCTGGCCCATTTGTGATTGTCGCTCGTCTAAGTGATGTGAACTACGTTGTCGCCCGAGTGACGGCCAATCACCGGCGTTCGCGCGTTACGCAAGTTGTTCATGTGGCTCACCTCAAGCAGTACCATCATAGGCATATTTGACTCACTCGGCGAGTTTCGTCTTCCCCCCGGGGAACATGTAACGTTAATGCGTGAGTGTGCGGAGCGCAGAAGAAGAGGAAACGTAGTGGAGCGGGCGCTTGGACTGTATGGTTGGGCGAACCGGACTGGCCATGTCCCGCAATTACGCTGCTCCCGCTTCCATATCATTTCAGTTCATCTGTAAATAAACCCATTCCATCGTAACAATACGTAACAAACTTCTCTGCGCCTCCGTATGTCTTCTCCATTTTAGATCATACTAGAAGGTCTCCATTCTATCATGCAGATCTATCGCCTTCTTGTAATTGTTTCTACCATCTATTTTGACTGAGTGGAAGCCCCTTCTTGCCTGGACGGTCACCATTGCTGGTCACCACTTATTCAAAAACGTCATCGCTAACATTGTATATCTGTGTGCCATTTGTTCTTTTAATTTATTTTTGTTTTGCTTTATTAGCTCCTGCTTATACTATTAACATGTTCTTTTTTTTTTGTTCTTTTTTTCTTTTACACACTTCCTTCTCTAATGTCTTATGGGCACTGGGGGTATGTTAAGTAAATACGTAACTAAATAAATAGATCAATAAATTGATTTCTAAAAGGTCGCTGTGCAGAGTAAACCTTTACGTTCATAACAAGTTTTGGAGTGGTGTGAGATACTCTAATGACGCCTAATACAGGTACTACAGGACAAGGAAAGAAATAGCGAACCTAGTGCCTCTAGCTGTCTTCGTCTTGAGTAGCATATACATCCCACGCATCTCCACGAAGTCAATCATGACGAGTAGGCGAAGCTGTGGGTATCGTATGGGTGAGTATCCATGCGTTGCCCCATATAACATAAATTGACTGACATCCCCTGTTGGAAAACGACGTGGCGCTGTCCCTGCGCCATACCTGATTAGTGGATCAGTGTGGCGTTGGATACGGGGACACTGGCGCGCTGCACGAGGTACACTAAATGCTGGTGCGCTGCACACTGGGACACCCGTTATGGGCCCAAATCGGTCTTATGAATTGTTTTTAAAATTTTTCCTTATGCCCACGTCTGAAACACAAGCACTGTGACAAAAAAAATCAACCGCGGGGAGTCGAACCCACTACCTTGACGCACTAAGCATCGTGAGTCTGTCACGTTATCCGCTATGCCACACTTGAAAGACGGTGTTGCAGGTATTTCTTTTTTTTTTTCATGTTTTAACTGATTTCAGTATGCAATAGTTTTTTGTTTCTCGGTTATAAACGCAGATTTTAGTCTCTTCGTGCCTGTGCCAACCTAACAGGCGATTGTTGGTTTGTTTTTTATGAGCGGCCTTGGATCAGAACGGCTATGTGATTCGTCTTGCCGCAAAACTTGTTAGCTTAATGGCAGATGTGTTGCGGCAATCGCAGCGTCTCGCTAATCACTTAGTCATACCTATGCAGAAAACATTTCGCATCTGCCCTGCTCACTGAATACTGTAGTTTTCGTCATCCGTTTGGAAATATTTTCTGTCCTCATTGTTTACGTACGGCGTACTACAGTCGCAGTAGTTCACTCTAGCCGAAACGACCATTAGGCTTAGGGCAGTACTTCGTGAGCCACGGTCGCTGTGAAGATGGTGGATATTCAAGTACGAAGAGTCTATTAACCGTCCCAATGTCGTTTCGATCATAACTGACCCAAACGAGGTCATATTTGCCTTGGACTACACAAATCAGAAGCCAAAATCGCCGAGTCTGGGCGTTGCAGCGGCTAACTGCTGCCGGTGACGCGCGGCTTTCTGCGGTACGAGCCGGGACGGCTGTCTGCTAAAGTAGGTTGTTCTTTATTATCTAACCAATAGTACTGTCATATTGTGCTGCGAATGATCAGTTTTTTTTTTTCGACGCTGTTTATAGACTACATTGACGGAATTTGATCAGACTTCAGGGAAAGCGCATGCGCGCGCGCTCGACATATGATTCCTTAAGCGTACACCCACATCCATCGCTTAACAAAAACTCATGTTACATATTTGTGGCAAACATAATAGAATAACATTTTGAAGATATTCGGTAAATTTTACGCTCGACATGTCGCGATCCATTATGAAGTCTTATAGAAAGTCCACCGAGCGCGCCCAGTTTCTTCCAATGTGCCGCCAGTGTTCCCAGTGTGCAGGCAGACACTGTGAACACTGGCGGCACTGTGAACACTGGCGACACAGCGTCACCAGTGTCTCTCAGCGCGCTGTAAGACACTGGCCACTCTGTCCAGTGAGTCCCAGTGGCTCCCAGCGCGCTGTAGCACATGGGGGAGCACACTGTACAGCGTTTCCAGTGTTACCCAGCGCGCTCAAACGCACTGGGAGACACTGGAAATGCCACGTTTTTTTATAGGGATGAAGTGAAATAAAGTGCCGTAATGTCTACGTTGAAGTCGAAGATAAGTATAAAGGGTTGTTCTCTCACAATTATGATTGATGTTACTGCATTGTTAAACCTTTTCAGTCATATGTTTGATTGATGCGTGCTTAAATGTCAGTATTTTTACGGTGCTGTGGCTTTTTATTTTGTTCCGGTTAATAGCATTTTATTTTGTTCTTGTTACCCTTTCGTTAACTTTATACACGGTGATGTAACGTGACGGACACCACGGGCACGGATGTGGACGGACAAGATTTAAGGACAGCCTTAAGGTGTCTTTCCCTTAAAAAAAAAAAACGGAAACTTCTGAATAACGTTGTTTCGTTCACATGTCTCTCTGAGCAGATTTATCATGTGGAAAAAAATGCTGGAAATGCTTTTCTTTTGTGCAGATGTTTTAACCGTTTATTTGTTTCAGTCCGTCGCAGCGAATCCTGTAAAAACCACTGGAGCAGGTTTTGCGAACCTCCATGCTTTCTTAAATGCACCAGTACAGCAGACTCTTCCGAGTGCTTATGCTGTGAGTAGAAGTATCTTGATCGATATTGGTTTGTTAAAAGCTTTACGCTTCACAGAAGCCAATTTGTCACGCTCATGTACGAACGCAAACTGAGCTTTTGGTTTAAACACTTTCATTGTTGGACACATCTTTGTTCCACAACGGCAACATTCGATATAACGGAAAAAAGTCACAGTTTCGACAAAAGGCGAAGCAATGAATGCGATAGCAACAAATTGGAATGTCAAGCGAGGAATAGAAAGCAGGTCGAAACGTGCAGAGCGCCGCTCACGCACACATGACGCACGAATACAACACGTACAGGGCGAGAGAGAACTAACAACGTTCACAGCTCGACACTTAACGCGGTAATCAAACAAAAAAATGACCCACCTCCCCGAAGGGAATCGTGAGGAAATGCGAATGCATTTCTTGCGCCGAGAGATTTCGCCTTCACCGACTTCTGCCATCGCCTTGAGAGGCGCCCAGCCAGCGAACGGTCGAGAGTGAGACGCGAGCGGACGGGAGAGTGGGGCGCAGGGAGGAGAGAGAGCGAACGGCGTGAGAAGGGAGCGGCGAAGCACTGCACCTACCCTCTCCTACACTCTCTCGCACCACATGCTCCGGTGGCTAGGAGCGAGGATAAGCGCGCGCGCCCGCAGCTCTTGCTATGGGAGAGGGAGTGAGAGCGGAGAGATAACACCTGCCGGCGCGCGGACGCCGCCGCGGACAACGCCGGATGCGCCTGACATAGCCCGACTAAGAAATGCATTCGCATTTAAAACGACGCACGAAACGTATTCACAGGTACAGACGAGCGCGAACAAGTGTCACAGTTGTTACTTCGCTGTGTTTGAAACGTGCGTTCTTTTCGCAAACGGGGGTACTGCCGCGAGTGATGTGACCTTTGTACGCTCGGTAACTACAACGCAATCGTTCAGGCGAAAGCGCAAATCTCCCCCAGCGCGAGATAAGCACCCGCGCGAACGGGCGAACGGGCGTCTACCCCCCGCGGGGCCCAATGTGCGCGAGCGCTTGGGCGTGGCGGGGCGCCGAGCTGGCCGAGCTAAGGCCCCGCCGAGTGCGCCCTTTTCGCCATCTCGCTGGTAATGCTGAAAACACGCTGAAAACTCGCTGTATATAAATATCTCGCCGTTTGAACGTTGAAGTACGTGCAATTTCGTGGCTCAGTGGTTAGCGCCGCGCGCTGAAGAGCGAGAGGTCCCTTGTTCGGTGCCGCGCGTCGGAAACATTTTTCTGAATTATTTTTCTTTGTGGCTTTTATAAATATATAGATACATATACATATACTGGACATGACGGCGACGGTGAAAACCAGTTGAGAGTGTCCATATAATTGCTATCGCAATAATTTAACGCGATAGCATTAAAGAGCTCGTTTCGCAGAAATTCCGGCGTCACCGTCGGTGTCGGCGTCGTTGGTTGTGAGCGAAAAATCATCATCTTGTCCGTGACCGAAAAATCGAGAAAGATGCAAGTAAAATAAATAATAAAAATTTTCGGGTCCGAGTGAGGATCGAACCCGGGTCGTCTGCGTGGCAAGCAGGTGTTCTACCACACAGCCATGCCTCTGCTTGCATATACTGTGAAAATAACTTCCTCTGCTTGGAAATGCAGTGAAAATAACTTCCATGCTTCGCAAACGCAAGCGTCTTTTATATAGGCGTCGCAATATAACATATACTATCCCAGGAATATTGCGTGGTACAAGCGTAAATTGCCATCGGGCGTCAGAATATGTGACTATCATAACGATTCCATAGTTTAAAGCCAGCCACCCATTACAAACGGCACACACCTTACTGCGCGTATTCCCCTTAACACCACGTAGTGGGTGCATAGCAAGTTCGAAAACATTTCCCACATTTGCCGCGCATAATTTCTCCTGGTTTAAACCATACTACCCATTACATAGTATGCACTAAGTGATTGAAGTACGCAGTAGGGACGGGATATCGCTATCGCGTTCAACTCTTAAAGGCGAAGCTTAAGGGTCGGCGTCGGTGTCGGCGTCGGCGTCGTTGGTTGTGAGCGAAAAATCATTATCTTGTCCGTGACCGAAAAATCGAGAAAGATGCAAATAAAATAAATGATAAAAATTTTCGGGTCCGAGTGAGGATCGACCCCGGGTTGTCTGCGTGGCAAGGTGTTGTGTGTGTGTGTGTGTGCGTGCGTGTGTGTGTGTGTGTGTGTGTGTGTGTGTGTGTGTGTGTGTGTGTGTGTGTGTGCGCGCAAGGGTATATAGATCCAAAACAATATTATTGCTATCGCAATAATATTGTTTTGGATCTATATACCCTTGCGCCATGATTTATCCCGGGCGCCATGATTTATCACGGCACCAACTATTTATATTCAAGAAAAAAAAGAATCTAGGATCTTCCGTACAATCTTAACAAACGAACGGTAGTTATGCTGTCATTACACGTATGTTTATACTGAAGGTAGTGATATTCGCTTTTGCATAAAGAGGACAAATAGAATCAAAGGCTGAAAATTATGGGAATTTTTATTTTGGTTGGATATATATGCAGCAAGTACGAATTACAGTTGTAACGTTGCTCGTGAAAAAGGTTCGTTGTACCACCCCTCAAACATTGTAGTGACTTCACCAAAGTAATCGGCTGCGCTCGTAGACAGCAGACACGCTAACTATGAAGAAGGTAGTATTCATGCAAGACTAAACGTATTTTGCCTTTTCCTGGCCACTTGTCGCAAATTGGTTCAAGCGCAGTGTCCACGTATGTGGTCTCCTCTGCCACAGCCGATTTCCCTCCTCGTCGAGTGCCCCCCGAAACATCACGTGACATACGTTATCCCGAAAGGCTTTTTGAAACTGCTCCCGCTTCTGGTTTCCGCGACACCATCAACTCCATGCTTCTCGGCTAACCGTTGTTGTTGCCGTGCCGGTTCTTAATTCTACGAATCGTGCCAGTATGGACCCTGTGTGGCACGCACGATTTGAAAGTATCGCCGATATGACGGACCCGTTGGGTGACATGGTGTGCCAGAGCACCTCATCTCGAGCACTGGAAGCTGCTTGCAGAATAACCGGAAGTGGTAGCTTCTTGTTCGACCTATCGTAGTAGCGCTTGCCGATAGCATCACAGATTCAACATACTGACCTCACACACGTCACTGGGGAGGCCGCAAGGGCCCGGAGAGGAGAAATGATTGTCGATTGGTACTTGTGTCGCGTCCGCGGAGAGTAGCGCTGCACGTGGGTCATCTTTAATAGTGACGGCATTCTCAACACGATACGCTGTGTTTACTTAAAATGTTTCAAACAATATCAGAGGGGGCCCCTTAATGCTGGCATATAAATATTAAGAAAGTGGCGTCAATGGCATGTAGTATTTGCAAGAACTCACTTGAATCGTAAAAGGCGTCGTAAGCCAAGTGAATTCTCGAGAGACTCTTTCTGAAAATAATATTTTAATAGAACCTGCACCTTTCAAAACATTTTAAGCGTAAGAAAGTATGGCTTTGTGCTGAAAATGCACAGACTAACACACTTAAGTGTGGCAAAAAAAGGGTGTGGCCGTAAAATGCGCATGTAACGTTATAACTCTCAAAAGGAACTTAGAGTTTGTCCATGAAAGCTTATCGCATAGTTGCTGAAACTAGTGTCATTTCTCTACAAGTAGGTGAGTGAAATTATTTGATGTATCAAACGTTCTTTTTCTGCTTACACTTTCGATGAACAGTTTTAGCAGTTGCATTTGATGGCGTGCATAAAAAACAAATTTAAAAACATCGTGGTGTGCAGAAGATAGTTACCAAATTGCAGAAAGTTATTTACATAATGGGACCTGAAGGGAAACTCAGTTCGAAAAAAGTAGTACAACAGCAGTTCGTCCTTGTGAAACACACAAAAATCAATATTCAGCCTTTAATATTCCCCTTATTAAAATATTCATAATGGAGCATTAGAAGCTGTCTGCACCTCGCCTGATTTTGCGCTGCCTCCGTAATCGGCACGCCTCTGGCCATGTGGTAATTTCTTATGATTAATTCACATGACGTCATAATGACGTCACACGATGTCATCATTGAAAGATATTGTTTTATTTATTCTCAAGAATGAGGGCAGGCTTGGAAGAAAATGACGTGTGTCACTTGAGGAGAAATCGAGCATTCCTGATATGTATGGAAAAACAACAAGCGCGTGTGGGTGTCCCATCAACGAACATAGACTATGAAAGCTTTTGCGCAGTACAAGTAACAAGTATGACCAGCAGTGTTGTACACGCAAACTGAAATAAACCTAAACATTTATTTTTCTCGCGCATTCCGAAGTAGAACATAAGTTATTCAATAAAAGAAAAAGCTGGATAAATGAACAACAAGGTTACGCACATATATTGCAATATGCGTGAAAGGCTTCCTTGCTACCAAATTTGCTAAGGACAGTTTAAGGTGGACATCATCGCAAAGTACCACATGCATAGACAGTTTCATTAATGCCTAAATCAGCGTTTCCTCAATACTAACTATTAAATTGCTTCCCTAATGTCAGGCGGAGTACATTTCTCAATCGTTATTTTTGTTTTAAGTCATTTATGTAATAACACTGGAACAGTGTTACGCACAATTTGCCGCCCACACTGCGTTCTACAGAATACAGTCTCCCAGAGTCGTTTGTGAGAGTGGGGTAGGGAGTAGCATGTGCTTTCGATTTTAAACGTGTGCTTTTAAGTGGCTCGAAACTTGATTATTAAATGCGAAGATTTCTTAGAGAACTTCGGCAACTTTGAGCGTATCTATCTATCTATCTATCTATCTATCTATCTATCTATCTATCTATCTATCTATCTATCTATCTATCTATCTATCTATCTATCTATCTATCTATCTATCTATCTATCTATCTATCTATCTATCTATCTATCTAACGACTTAGTGCTCTCCTGGCCGTATCGTTAATGGGATTTATACCAAAATTTGTATGGCATAACATGACTGCATAGCAAACATGAATGACTGCTCATATCATAAAAATCATGACTAACTTCTCATGAAAAGTATGATTTACATGCCATGGCCATAGTGCTTCTGAGGCCGTTTTCTTAACTTGAGACATCCAAAAATTAGTACGATGAGACATTTCTGCATGACCAACATAAATGACAGGTGGTAATGTGAAAATCATGACCTGCATGCCACGTACAACATGATTTACATGCCACGCTCATGGCGCGCTGACAGCCGTTTCGACAGCTTGATATACACCAAGTTTGGTAATGCGTGACGTGACTGTATGACGAACATAAATGCTAAGTGGTGATATGGAAATCATGACATGTCACGTGCAACATGACTTGCATACCACGCTCATGACACTCTCGGGGCCGTTTCGCTAGCTTGATATACACCAAATTCGGTATTCAGCCACGTGATTGTATGACGAGCACAAATGACAAGTGGCAATAGAAAAATCGTGACATGTCATGTGAAACATGACTTGCATGCCACGCTCATGGCACTCTCGAGGCCATTTGGCTAGCTTTATATACACCAAAACGGACGTGAGCATGCGACAAATTTTTTGTCTCATGCTCACGTCCGTCCGTCCAGTCGCCCGTGCGTCCGTCCCTCCAGCCGTGCCATGGCATGGTGCCAGGTTGGCGCTGGGGAGCGCATATGGACGCCGGTCGCTTTGGACTCTACAGTGCTCGCGCTTTGCTTGCGTGGAGTCGCTGTGCCCGGCGTCTCTAATCATGCAAGGAGGGAGACGCGCACATCACGTTCCATTCTGAGCAACCCCGTCTCAGTGGGCCCCAAAAGTCGCCGTCGATTTAAACTCTGGAACGTGGATGGCGTCTGCACGATTCGCAAATCGCCAGAATACGAACGCATGCGAAACGGAGGCAGATTGGTCTCGCGTCTCGCTGCGATTCGAGGTGAAAAATTAAGCGAACATAAGTGGCAGGTGGTAACATGAGAATCTTGGCATGCATATCATCTACAATGCCATTTACGTGCCACGCTCATGGTGCGCTTGCGTCCAGTTCGCTAGCTTGATATACACCAAAATTTGTATTGCCCGACGTGACTGTTTGATGAACACATATGACAGGTCCTAACATGTAAATAATAACATGCATATTATGTACAGCATGATTTGCTTCTTGCTGGCTGCTTCGCATTACATCGATTCCCACAGTGCGTGGGATATGCCGGTTTTTTTACACGCCTCTTCTCTGCGTGTTAACCCCTGCAGACTCCTTCTCCCTCCACATAGACATTGTTTCTGAAGTTCTGAATGAAAACTGCCTTTCTAGTCGATGGACCCAGTATCTCTATCGTGGGACAAGTATTGTCGGATGACTCTTGAATAACATTCCTGGAAAAGGCGACATGCCGATAATCCCCCCCCCTCCCGGAGTAGCTTTCACGTGCAACATTATCTCAGTTCTGAGGAGAAGGTCAGAAAAAGGTCCATGGAGAATAGAAACAGATTACAACGCGCCTATGCGTCTTTGCAACATTTCTTTTTTCGCGACCTCAGTAGGAATGGAAAATTGAAAGTGCGAGCAGGCTGCTGTTAATTGATAACTAGCGCGTAGATGCCAAGTAACTTGTCTTTTTTACTTCTCAGAGTGAGCGCAAACGCGCATATTATCGTCCTGTCATGACCACTTCATGCGCGGACAAGTGGCGCACCCTCAACAAACTGCGGACCCAAGAAGCAGCTCGTAACGCGCTATAGCGGAGGGGGGAGGGGGTATGCGCTAAAGGCAATTAGATCGTGTACATGCCCATTTTCGGCAGATCCGCAGTCAATGGAACAACTCAAGCAATCGCATAGCAATAAAAGGATCCCTTTCATATTTCAAAGCCTGTGCGACAGATATTAGCGTTTGATAAAGCATTTACTATTCATGCCAAAGTTCTCCACGTTCAGCTCAGTACGGTCACAACGCCTATCATTAACGCATACACAGTAAAATTTTGGCGTTTGCTGAGCGCATCGATAACAACCCAATATTTTTTTTGTCGTTAAGTAACCTATTTTCGGCATCATACCGAAAACACTAATCTTCCCTACTCAAGGGCGTACTACGTGATACACTCATAAGCCATTGTAAGTATTGGTGCATGTACTCATGCAAGGGTACGCCAATAATAATATCTGGGGTTTTGCGCGCATAAGCCAAGGTATGATTATGAGTCACGCCGTAGTAGTGGTCTCCGAAAACTTCGACCATCTGTTGTTCTCTTAACGTGCACTGACACAGCATGGTCCACGGACCTCTACCATTTGGCCTCCACCGAAATCCTGCCGCAGTGGCCGCGACCTTCGGGTCTGAAACCGAGTACCGTATACCCAATAGTTACGCGTGGCGGAGAGCGTACACCGGCTCATGATGTAAGCTGTAGCGTTGCCTAACGCTGGCTGACCAAGTTCATAATAATGTTATAAAAAAATGCACGCGCACTATAACATGCATCTTTCTCCTTACATTAGGTGAATCGCGCACTTTACAACCTACTCCTACTCCAACTATACTCCATCTCAGAAGTACCTTGCAGCACTGTGGAAGATGGAAGGCTTGTTAGCTAATAGGAAAGGCGAAAGTCCCTCAAGACATGTTCATCCGCGTCGCGTCGTCTGCTCGTCGTCTCTTCTGCGTCGGCTCGCGCACCTTGTCGACAGCTGCTCCCCGCAGCTAATATAAAAATTACACCATCTCCCGCTAAAGGGAACCATGTGTAGATGTGAAGCAGCGGGCGCTAACGCTTACACTGGCGGCGGCGTTGACGCTGGCGCTCATCGAAGCGTTGCGCAGGAGAGAAAAACTGGGGAGGCGCAAAGCACGCAGTGATGGAGCGGTGTTTCCTACTAGAACATGCCAATCGCTGCTAATGGGCAATGAGAGACAGAAGAATCCGACTGGACACAGAGACCCGCAGTCCGCTTTTACAGCGAAAGCTGTATATGGCTAGGAGAAACGAAAAACCGCTCGGCATCTGTGTCAGGGAGCGGTCTCCATTGACTGTGCTATCAGTTACGTCGTTCTGAGCGTCGTACCCAAGCTTGCGCGCCATCGTACCCAAGCTTGCGCGCCATTGGCGCGCGAGCTTGGGTACGACGCTTGCAGCGTCAAACGCCAACGGCGCGCCGAAGAAGCGGCGTTGCGGGCAGAAAAAGCGTCTACGTGATGATTGCGGGAGCGCGTTCGCCGGGGCGAACGCCCGCTTTGGGCGACAGTTTTTCCAGGGGCACTTTGGCTTCGGCTGCGACTTCTGTGACCGCCTGTGGTTCAACTACAACCTGGCAACGATAATTGTGGAAGGCTTCAGTGCAGCGTCGGGTTGAACCCACTGCTAAACACCGGGGCCGCACATTTCAGCTTCGCTGGTTAACCATTTGTACGGAGTGCTTGGGCGGTGATTTTTAGGGGCGAAGCTCCTCTTAGTCTAACCTTGTCACGCGTCAGGCGTAACCAGAGCTCGGCACACTCACTCATGAGTGCACTCAACTCACACTCACTCACACTCATTTGAACGTGGTGAGTTGAGTATGAGTGAGTACTCATGAATGTGAGTGGACGTGAGTGTGAACGTGAGTGAGAACTCATGAGTGTGAGTGGTCGTGAGTGTGAACGTGAGTGAGCACTCACGAGTATGAGTAGGCGTTAGTATGAACGCGAGTGAGCACTGATGAGTGTGAGTGGGCGTGAGTGTGAACGTGAGTGAGCGTGCACTCATGAGTATGAGTGGACGTGAAAGCGTACGTGAGTACTCATGAGAGTGAGTGGACGTGAGTGTGACGTGAGTGAGAACTCAAGGTGAGTACGCGTGAGTATGAACGTGAGTACTCATGAGTGTGAATAGTATAAACGTGAATAGTCGTGAGTATGATCGTGTGTGAACTCATGAGCGCGAGTAGGTATGCCGCACAGCGAAACACGGTGACCATAGCTCGGCACACTCACTCATGAGTGCACTCAACTCACACTCACTCACACTCATTTGAACGTGGTGAGTTGAGTATGAGTGAGTACTCATGAGTGTGAGCGGACGTGAGTGTGAACGTGAGTGAGCGCCTAAGAGTGTGAGTAGGCGTGAGTATGAACGTAAGTGAGTGCCTACGAGTGGGAGTACTCGTGAGTGAACGTGAGTGAGTACTCATGAGTGTGAGTGGAGGTGAGTGTGAACGTGAGTGAGTACTCATGAGCGTGAGTGGACGTGAGTGTGAACGTGAGTGAGTGCGAAGGCTGACAAAATTGTGGTGAGTGAGTTTGAGTGAGTACTCCCCTTAAACTGCCGACCTATGGGCCGGTAGTATCTCCCGAACAGTATCTCCCCCAGGTTGCCCAGGTATCTCCCCAGTGTCGCCCAGGTTGACTCCATTCCTTGATCTTGCTTGGATGTGCTTGCGGGGGCTTAGTCCATCCCTCCTCTCCTACGCTCACCCCCTTTCTCTGCTCTAGCAATCCTCTACTCCACGGAGCGGCATCCGCGTTCCACATCCCCACAGCGCATGCGCGTGCTCTCCTCCTCTCTCTACTCTCCTACGCTCATCCCCTCTCTCCCCTCTAGGAATCCTCTACGGAGCCATATAAGAACCCCCTATCCCTCCACTTCACCGACCATAAAGCCGTTATATTGAAGGGGGGACCGGAAGCCACGTCTATCTACGATTTACGAATGAGTAAAATTTCTTGTATATATACACACAGTGTTTGACACGTCTTTGATGATGTACTGGACGAAAATTCACGGAAGATTCACGGTTTACCGATGAACCTCCGGAGCTTCGCCCACTCATCATCATTACACTCCGTGGGTATGCTGTGATTTTTTTAGTTAACGCGCACGCTGCGAATTTTTTTATTCTTCAACAATGCACAGGAAAAAGAAGCAGAAAAACTTCCAATGAACTCCGTTCAAGACCCCGAAATGAGTTAAATAAAAAAATGCCCCCACCTCCCCGAAGGGAATCGTGAGGAAATGCGAATGCATTTCGCGCGCGCTTCACTCCATTTATATATGGTGGTTGTGGTTCGAAGAAGGAAAAGGCGCCTAATTTCTGCAGCCCGGTCGGGAGCACGGCGCAGCGCCTGTTTTTTTTTTTTGCTTTTGTTCTGTTTTTTCTTTTTTTATTTATTTTTTATTCTTTTTTCCTTTTTTTCTTTTTTTAATTTTTTTTAATTTTTTTTCATATATAGCTCCGCCGAGCTCCCGCGATGCGAGCGCCCTCACACACTTGAAATGCATTCGCATTTAAAACTGGAGATACGTAAAGCACGCAGCGATGGAGCGGTGTTTCCTACTGGAACATGCCAATCGCTGCTAATGGGCAATGAGAGACAGAAGACTCCGACTGGACACAGAGACCCGCCGTCGGCTTTTAGTTAACGCGCACGCTGCCAATTTTTATTGTTCAACAACGCACAGGAGAAATCTCCCACCGGCACCACTTTGGAGGTCAAGATCCATTGCCATATATACGGGATGGACAGTGAACGGTTGTGCAGCGCGAGCAGTCGGTTTTTTCAACCAAGAAACTCGCTAGCAGACGCTGCCTGCGGCGGCGTCGCGAGGCGAGAGAGGGGGGGTAGCGTAGGAGAGAGAGGGGGGGACGCGCATGCGCAGTGGGGGTGTGGACGCTGTGGGCAGGGATGCCTAGAGGAGGGAGGGGGGAGCGTATTAGAGGAGAGAGGAGGGGAGGCGCATGCGCAGTGAGGGTGTGGTTGCCGCGGGGAGGGATGCCTAGAGGAGAGAGAGGGAGAGAGGAGGTTTTTTATTTATATTTTCTTAAAGGGCTTGCGCATGCGCAGTATGGGTGGTCACGCCGCCCACCACCACCACCGGATTAAGCTTCGCCATAAGATGCTTCACATCTAACACCTGCCGGCGCTTACCTCCTCAACCTATCCTCCTCCTCCTCCTCCGCGGACAACGCTGGACAACGCCGGACAACGCCGGATGCCTGACATAGCCTCGACTATGAAATGCATTCGCATTTAAAATCTCCCACCGGCACCACCTTGCAGGTCAAGATCCAGTGCCGTATATACGGGGTGTCCAGTGAACGGTTGTGCAGCGCGAGCAGTCGGTTTTTTCAACCAAGAAACTCGCTGGCAGACGCTGCCTGCGTCGGCGTCACGAGGCGAGAGAGGGGGAGCGTAGGAGAGGAGAGAGCGGGGGGGACGCGCATGCGCAGTGGGAATGTGGACGCCGCGGGCAGGGATGCCTAGTGGAGAGAGGGGGGCAGCGTAGGAGGGGGAGAAAGGAGGGGAGGCGCAAGCGCAGTGAGGGTGTGGTTGCCGCGGGGAGGGATGCCTAGAGGAGAGAGAGGGGGGAGAGGAGGTTTTTAATTTTTTTTGACAGGGTTTGCGCATGCGCAGTAAGGGTGGTCACGCGGCGCACCACCACCGGATTAAGCTTTCCCATAAGATGCTTCACATCTAAAAGCAAAAACCTCCTCGGGGACGCCACCTCGCCGTTTCTTTGATGGTCAGAAGCCGACTTGTGCGTGGCGCGTTCACTGGCGTTTGTGAGGAACGCGGTTCTTTTTTTTAACAGCGTTCATATTGGCACTTTCACCGGGTTCTTTTTGACAGCACCAAATGCACTGCGCTACTACGCTTGCTTCTGTCGGAAAATACCTGGATCTTTGACCTAAAATGCTCCGCAGATTCAGTCAACACACTTTCAGCGGTGATCAAGTACCGTTCTTGAGTGTAACAGCAAATTATTGGCACAGAAAACAATATACACATTCAGGCTGCTTCGCATCATCAACGCATCACCGACGCTAATGTTGTGGTGCCATCTGTTCAGTTGCCATCAAACCATTTTACCGCTCAGCTCTGCTTCGGTAGTCCTAGCAGCATAAAAACAAACGAGCGATCTAATTAATAGTAAAAAAAGATACCTGGTGCTCTGCCCTCAGCGTTAGATGAGACTAAGCGATGACAGACCATACCACTTATTTCTTGCTCTCCGGTCAGAGAGCCAGTAAAAAAGCACGAATTAGGATGGAAGCGGGGTGACCTGTGGTGTATAGAGGCTGCCATCTTGCTGTGCGTCATCGCGGTTAGGGTGGCTATTACGGTTACCCGCCTCTAATATTTTAGAAAATGCGAAGTGCATTCATGAAGGGCCTAACGTAACATTTATCACTATAACGCATCATGCAAGAAGCACAGTGAAAACCTTTGTACGTTGTTGACCATGAAACAATTAGGCCCGGAGCTATATTATGTGCTGCGCGTGGATACTGCCTGTGTACGCCTCGTAGCTTTCGCAGTGCGGCAAGGTAGTTGTGGGAAGGAGTATAGATGCTCTTTAGTTTCCTTTTTGGGCGCTACGTGAAAAAAAATCACGCATCTCCACGAAGTGAATGATGACGAGTGGGCGAAATTAGGTCCTAAGGTCCTAAGGTCTACGTTGAAATCGCCGACTAGTATAAATTGTGTGTGCTTGTAGGTGTTTTATATTGTTCTGTCACAATTATGATTGATATTTGTGTATTGTTAAATCCTTTTTGTGTCTCACATATATTACCCGAGCGTTGCCCCATATAATGTAAATTGAGTGACATAAAGTGACAAAGAGTGGACGACAAAGCTCGGTCCTAAGGTCCATAATGTGTATGTTGAAGTCGCCGACTAGTATAAAGGGTTTGTGCTTGTAGGTATTTTGAATTGTTCCTTTACAATTATATTTGTTCGTCTCTTGTAAACCTTTTCTTTTATACACATACACACATGTCCGTCAAGATAGCGCTTGCGCCAGCTTTCGCTGACTGTGCTCTTACGATGAAAGTTCACAGTTGCTGCTCGAGAGACGCAGCTCCTACCCTCCCACACCACCTCACTTTCATGCTAGTCTCTGCTTCAGGAGGCACTGGCGGGCCTTGCTCGCGTTAAGATGTTATCGCATGCACCCTCCGTGCGACAGAGACGGCTGGCTCGTTTCATCTCTGGTTTAGCCGCGTTTGGGCTCAATGCTTGTGCGCTTGTCCTAGCGCATAGATCATGGATGCACGGGGCGAACTTGTTCATTTGGACTTTATACGAAACTTGTGGACGATGGCGGCAGCAGAAACCCGCCTAATTCCCCATATACACCTTGTGCGGAATGATGCCAGCTATCTGGCAAAGTACGTCTAAAAAATTGCCAGTTTATTCCCAGTCGTCACCTTCGAGATAACGCCGGCACACAGCGCCCTCCTTTCTGCGTATTGAGGTGAAGCGACAGTCTCAGGGCGTGCGTACTGGTTCTTTTTGATTCTCTTTTTTATTTGGTGCCGAGTCACTGCATTCGTCTTGTCGAGACTTTTGAATTATTTAAGGCCGATACGCCACGTGGTGCCGTTCACGTGAACTGGAATGCTGGTGTCCAGAAAAGCTGCATGTATTATTCAAGTGCGCAAGGGCCGAGTGCGGTTATTGAAACGCTACGCGAAAAATACTAACGTTTACTGATGTTTTATTTTGCATTAGCATTATCATTTGCAACACTTTCTCCTACATATCTTCAGGATGCCTAATTTTTTCCATTCATTTTTCAGCGGCAGCAAGATCTCAGCGCTGTGTGTGACAACAACGCTTCGCATTTTCAAGGAATGAGACTACAGCCATCACCAATAAATAAATGTGCTTTGATATCAGTCGCATCATGCATACTTTATCATGGCGCAAATCGTCACCTGACTTCTTCATGAATAAAGAAGATGCATTATGTAGAATGCTCCTGCAAGAAAAATCAACTTTTACCCCCCCCCCCCATTAGGAGTACTGACACACAAATACGAACAACGTGTCTTTGATGCCGTCTCTCTTAATCATATGGTGATTTGGTACGTGAAACTCCAGATGTCAGTATTACATTTGGCGATTCATTTCACTGAGGTCAGATAGATTTGGTCTCAGCGTCATTCGTAGCCGTTATATAAAGCGCGCCTCTCAGCGCCGTGTCCTGCTGGCACACTAGAGAACTTAAATTTGTGCTTAGACTTGTCGCCGTTTGGATATTACGGTTTACCGGCTAAGTGTGAGTAATGGGCGACGCTGGTAGCGATGCCTAATGATGCATAGCCGAACGAGTGGCACACAAAGCTACAATTTCAGTGACGTACCCGCTTTACTGACTGTTAAAACGATTGGAAAAGCGATAACAATTAACTCACAGTACTCTAACTGTTCTCTACCCGCGACGAGTTTGACGTGTCTGAAAATTTCATATGTGCCATGGTTGGACAAAGCGCCAAAGTCGCCACGAACTCCGCTGCTGCCACTGATGCCGTCAAGGGCTCACCTGATTGTACCGAGTATCCACAAACGTGAGGAAGTCTACGGCAAAATTGAAAGTCAGTGCATAAAATTTCGGCAGATCCCACGTACTTTGGGAATCGATGTTATGCGAAGCATGCGCAGGGAAGGTGACTGTTGTATTTTTTTTATTTAGCGAAATGTCACGTAATGACGCTGAAGATATGTGCAAACGTTGTACGCACACACAAATGTTGAACAGTAGCATATCTTTTATATAACCAGTTGTTTACCACTGCGTAACGATGGCAACAGCGACATTGGTATTAGCAACACCAGAAGCGCTATGCTGATATGTAGCGCTTGTGCTCGCGAGGATGGTAGCCCTCGACACTGCTACATAAATGAACTTCAATGGATGGTGCTTAACTACAATGCACCACAGACAGAAGGTTGGAAGGCCGTGCTTTGAAACAAGACGAAGACAGAATATCGCTTTTAGTCGCAGATGTGCTTGTGTAGTGAGCAGGAGAACATCATGCACGGCTGGGGGTCGTTAGTCGCAGCCGAATCGTCAGGCTTGTTTGAACGCGGTAGCGTTAACCCTTTCGGCCCTGGCGGTGTCAATTGACACCACCACACAAGATTTCTCTTGGCACCTTGGAAATGAAACCAAAACTGCTCATTCTTGGGGGAATACTTCTTCAATCATCCCCACTGCGGTTGACATCAATATTGTGACATGTTTGCGAAGCTGGGGGCCACAAAGAAGAAGAAGCTTGACCGAAGTCTCGGGCGAAGCCAAGGCGCGGAAGCTCAGGCGGGTGAGCGCCATTTTCGGGACGACGTAGCGAAGCTGTTTTAAAAAGTATCACACTGAAAAATATGACGTTAGCTCACATTTTGTCTACTATAGTCAGTTGCACGAAAAAAAGCCATTTTTCTCATTTCGCAAGCACTGAGCCCTGATGACCTAATTTGATTCCATGTTAATTAATCCATAAATAATTGCACCACTGCCTCAATTTTTCGGTTGTGGTCATCTGAGCTCCTAACTATTATGAAAACACGCACAAATAAATTCTCTGATCAAAATAAAAAAATCCAGGGCTGAAAGGGTTAAAGAGCTCGTCTCGCAGAAATACCGGTGTCGGCATCGTTGGTTGTGAGGGGAAAAATCATGAGCTTGTCCGTGGCCGAAACGTAGAGAAAGATGCTAATAAAATAAATAACAAAATCTTACGTTTGACTCAGAATTGATCACAGGCCGTCTGCGTGGCAAACAGGCGTCCTACCTTGGAGCCACGGTATTTCTCGAAGTTGCTTCCGAAAAAAAAACACTATATGAATGTAATGCAGTGAAAGGTGTCTCCTGAGCGGATGCAATATTGCGTGGCAGAAGCGTAGAACCGCGCCAGGCGTGAAAGCATGTGGATTGCGTAAGGAGCGGGTGTTCTAAAGGCCAACTATTTACAAAAGCGCTCAGACGTGTTTCATCATCATCAGCTGCGAAACCATCAATCAAGTGAAGGTGCGTAAGTCCGCGTGTTCCCTTCCGGAGGCGTACTGGGCCCTCCGCTGATTCGCAAAAGGAAAAATTATGGCGTAGTGGGCACATAACAAGTGTACTTGCAGTACGCATTCTAGGATAGTTTGAAACGGCCAATGTTACAAGCAAAGTTTGTCTCCTTACGGCGCGTTTGATGCATGCACCGATAACCGAAGGCAGGCTGGCAGTGTTGAAGGCAATGCGCACGGCGCCCGATTACGCTGGCACGTTCCCCTCTTCAGAGGCTCACCTCAAGCGCCCTCCAAGTTTTTTGGTTCTCCCAGCTTATTTACTCTTGCCGAACTAAATTTTCTTTCGTATATCACTTTGTGTTCTTGCGATTTCTGAAGAAGCCGCGAAAAAGCAATTAAACGTTATGGTGCACTGTTTTAAGCAAAGCCGATTGTAATTACGGAATGCATTAGGTTTTGCACGTCGCGATTCATGCGCCTGGCTATGGAGGGCTGCAATTTCGAGTTCCCGTAGGATTCTGTGTAATTTACGAAAACAAAAAAAAAGGGGGGACGGATTGGATATTCGCGCGCGCCACATTCACCCACTTTCGTCAGACTCAATTAAATTTCCGCGTAATCATTGTGATTTCCATTTTCATTATGAATTGAGTCGCTTTGTCTTTAGTTGCCTTTTTGGTGTGGAAATAAGGCTCGCGCCTGCATAAGCACATTTTTTTAAAAATTATAACAGCCTTGATAAAAAAAATTACACCATCTGCCGCTAAAGGGAACCATGTGTAGATGTGAAGCAGCGGGCGCTAACGCTTACACTGGTGGGCGGCGTTGACGCTGGCGCTCATCGCAGCGTTGCGCAGGAGAGAAAACTGGGGAGGCGCAAAGCAGGCAGTGATGGAGCAGTGTTTCCTACCGGAACATGGCAATCGCTGCTAATGGGCAATCAGAGACAGACGACTCCGACTGGACACAGAGACCCGCACTCCGCTTATAGTTAACGCGCACGCTGCGAATTTTTATTGTTCAACAACGCACAGGAGAAATATCCCACCGGCACCACCTTGGAGGTCAAGACCCATTGCCATATATACGGGGTGGCCAGTGAACGGTTGTGCAGCGCAAGCAGTCGGTTTTTTCAACCAAGAAACTCGCTAGCAGACGCTGCCTGCGTCGGCGTCGCGAGACGAGAGGGGGGAGCGTAGGAGAGGAGAGAGAGGGGGGTGACACGCAGGCGCAGTGGGAGTGTGAACGCCGTGGGCAGGGATGCGTAGAGGAGAGAGGGGGGAGCGTAGGAGAGGAGAGAGAGGGGGGGACGCGCATACGCAGTGGGGAGTGTAGACGCCGCGGGCAGGGATGCCTAGAGGAGCGAGGGGGGAGTGTAAGAGGGGGAGAGAGGCGGGGAGGCGCATGCGCAGTGAGGGTGTGGTTGCCGCGGGGAGGGATGCCTAGAGGAGAAAGAGGGGGAGAGGAGGTTTTTGATTTTTATTTTTTAAAGGGTTTGCGCATGCGCAGTAAGGGGTGGGCACGCGGCACACCACCACCACCACCACCGGATTAAGCTTCGCCATCAGATGCTTCACATCTAAAATTACACTATCTCCCACTAAAGGGAACCCTGAGGGGATTCGAAGCAGCATTGGGGGTGCACACCAAGTTTGCGTTTACGTTCACTCGGCCGCTTCCGCTACAGAGAGACAACGCGAGTCTGCGGCCAGGGTACCCAATTGCAAAACCCAGCGCCGCTGGGTACTAGCGTCCAGTGCCATGCCGGATTATGGGCCCAGTATCGCGCTGGATACTGAGACGCTGGAGCGGCATTTTACTGGGAGGCACTGGTACTCCCGCGCAATACGGCTCTACAGCGTTGAAATAGCGGTGCCTATGTGCCATAAATAAATGTAATAGTGTAATAGTGCAAGAAGTGATATAGAACTCATTAACGCAATAAAAAAAAGAAAAGAGCCAAATGAAAAAAAAAGTATCCGTCAGGAGGATTCCAACTTGCCACCTACTGATTCCGAACTAAGTGTTCTACCCACTACGCCACGCCGGAACATGCTAAACTGTACGTAAAACAACTATTTAACCAACAAACACACGGTTCGGCTTCATGTTTACATGTCGCACAGTCACGATAGACGCGATCTTCCTTTCCAAATAACAACTGCGTCTTTATTAGACACAAACGAACGGCGGCCGGTACCGAATGACGTGCCGATAATGGCAAGAGCGCTAAGTTTCTTTAAGAATTCACATGTTAACTACGAAAAATATGAACTACACGTAGAGCAGGCACTGTTTGCTGGCTGTTACTGCCGATTTTTTTAATAGCCGTTTGTCGCTCTTGCTACTGCTGAACATTTAAAGAGGTTTTATGATGACTAGTTAGATAAACAGGTGCGTACATGATTGAGTATTGAGTGGTGTTATCGCGCAAGCGACGATACGCCAGTACAGCGGGTGTGCCAGTGTACAGAATTGCAGTTCTATCGATACCTATAACCAAGAAACCGCTCAACTAAATACAAATACAATGCGCTAAAGGAGTATGTCACTATTTTATTTAAGGCGTACCAAATTACCGACTGACAATTATGCGTTCTTACATAAGAGTCACGAGAAGTACCGGCTAGCGCGGCCGGCAGCTTTCGGTGACAGCTTGTGCGCGTTGCTGAAAGCGCGTCGCTTCGATGGTCATCGCTCCTTGTGCGGACACCGTACACAAGGAAAAATGGTTCGTTTAGGTTAACGAATGTCCAAACTGTACTTTACAGTCATCCTGACGCTTTAGAATTGCTTGTACTTAAAGCGCGAAGCGCCGGTAACATGTAGACGGACACGGCCGGCACACTAGGCCTAACGCTCGCTGGGAGTCTCGCTGGGTAGGACCAGTCTGGGCGCAGCGCAGTTGCGATGGTTGAAGTTTCTGCATTCAAGCTTCGGAACCTTTCTAATGGTTAACTAAAGTTCAGCTGAAGTAAGTGGAAGGGCAAACAGTGCCAGAGATGCGTTCCCGGTGTGGTGATATTGAACGGCGGCGGTTTTTCTGGCCTCCTTTGGGTGTGGTTGCGAAGCCAGAGCTCAATTGCTTCTCGCCAACTGTGCGGCGATGTAACGATTTCCTGTTTCTGGTAGGACCGACGCCTCCAGTCTTATAAACACTGCAAAATGGAATCATTACAACAGCCAATCCCTCATGCCAGACTGGTATATGTGCGGCGCATGCACAAAACGTGCATTCATCGCTGCTACGTGCTCCGCAAGAATTAACGCCGTTATTGAGTCTGCGTGAATAAGAAAAAAAAGCAAGCTAAAAAGCAAAATAATCAGCGTTGGCTCATTTGTATTAGTAACGCATTTTTTCTGCATTCCAAAGGGAAAAATAAAAATGACGGTGGTTTCGCATATATCACATAATGTCTTGCGCTTATCATTCTCTTTCTCTGCCAAGCTAGAAGTTGTGAAAATGTTTGGGACCTGTTAGCAAGCCCCCTGGCCAGGGGGGGGGGTCTAGGGGGCCTGGGCCTCCCCTCGAAATCCGGATGGAAAGGGGGTGTTTACCGAGGAAAAATAATAAAAATCGGTGTTTTTCAAGGCTTTCAACAAGTGCCCCCCCCCCCCCCCCTGAAAAAAATTTTTGGCTACGGGCCTGCCTGTTAGGGTAGCATCCATTGGTACCATTGAATCAAACATTCTATATTCAAAGATACCGAAACATTCCGCCGCATACACTACAGAAACTTGCATGCCGCACTGGAAGAAACAGTGCAGGCTCCAGTGTGCACCAGCACACTCCAGTGAAAATTCCAGCGTTTCCAGCGCTTCCCAGTGCGACCCAGCTCTTTCCCAGTGCGCTCACCGAAGTGCCAGTGAATCCCAGCGTGTACCAGTGTTCCCAGTGCGATCCAGCGCCAAAAAACGTACTCGTATCACACTGGGGGCGCTGGTTTTTGCAATAGGGTAGCGAGGCTTTCGAGACAACTGCAGCGATCGGGAACCGACGGAGCGGCCGCACGATTCAAGCGAGACTTCCTCGACCGAGCGCACGCGCTTATATGAAATGGGGGGGGGGGTGAGGGAGAGGAGGGAGTGGGTTTACAGACTGCAGCGCGGGGGAGGAGGAGAGAAGGCGACGGAACAACTGCGTAAAGGAGGACAGTGGGAGAGAGAGTAGGCGCATGCGCAGTAAGGGTGGTCAGGACGCACACCAGCACCGGATTGAACTCCGTCTAAGCTGCTTCGCATCTAAAGAACTGCCTGAATGGTCAGCTGTCACTAGATGTGACACGCAACAGCGATTACAAGGTGCTGGCCGCCAGTATCAACAAATATGAAAACGATAGCAGGATGAATTCTAGCCGAGTGCTCCTAATATCCACAGGTACGGAGTCAGAAAGAACAGGCTTCTGGCCACCACTTCTTGTGCATGACAATATGCATGTGTAATACTGCATAACCCCAAAGGATAAAGATATTCGTTGGCTAATATCATTTGAAAGCAATGCTGGAGCTCCCTACTGCGCGGAAGTCCTTAGAGTTAGGGAGCTATTTTGTAAACACAGATTCTTTATATATTTACTGTTGGTATTACCAAAGATCATTACCCAAGTGACTGAACACCCGAGCATGATTACCTGGTTAAGCACATATAAGCACCGAGAGCGGGCAGAACGCTCGCACTAAGTTTCAGTTTTATTGCGATAGCAATTATATGGACAGTCTCGACAGTTTTTGCCATCGCCGTTGCCGTGCCGTCATTTCCCGTATAAAGTCCAAATTGATAGATGCCCCCAGGGCCTCGTACGTTCTACTCGCGGTTAACAGCGCGGGAGCGGGGGCGAGAAACGCGGCTGAAGCGGACATCAAACGAGCCGGCCCATCTCCGTAGCTCCGAGGCATATGCGATAAGATTTCCCCGCCTGTTGAACGAGCCGGGGAATGCTCAAGAAGAGAGGAAACGCCCTGCGCGTCTTTAACAAGCGCGGAAAGACGAGAGGAGGGAGGGGGGTGCCTCATGCAGCCTCTGTGACCTTTGGTTTTACGAGCGTAGTCTTCGCTGCTGCACGCGCTATCTCGCAATCTGAGCAGCCGACAGCGGGCGGCTGCCGAGGAGATTGTGCTAACAGTGCCCCTGGAGCGGCCGTATGCTCTTAAACAAGCATTTTGTAGAGTTGCATGAGATCGGATCCAAAAGAGTTCGCTGCCAGCCACAGTTCGAATAGCATTAGAATTTGTTGCTATCGCATTCACTCCTTCACCCTAGCGGTGAAACTGTGACTTTTTTATTGCGATAGCAATTTTATGGACACTCTCAGCTGCTTTTTGCCGTCGGCGTTGGCGTCGACGTCGCCATTGCTGTTATGGCCCGTATATGTATGTATGTATGTATGTATATATATATATATATATATATATATATATATATATATATATATATATATATATATATACAAGGCACAAAGAAAAAAACTTAGAAAAATGTTTTCCGCCGCTTCGAATCGAACGGGCGACCACTCGCTCCACAGCGCGCGGCGTTAACCACTCGTCCACGGATGCGCACGTCCTTCAACGTACAAACGGCAGGCTATTTGAGATGTGAAGCATCTTATGGCGAAGCTAAATCCGGTGGTGGTGGTGTGCCGCGTGCCCTCCCTTACTGCGCATGCGCAAACCCTTTAAAAAAAATAAATAAAAAAACCTCCTTTTTCCCTCTCTCTCCTCTAGGCATCCCTCCCCGCGGCAACCACAGCCTCACTGTGCATGCGCCTCCCCTCCTCTCTCCCCTCCTACGCTCCCCCTCTCTCCTATAGGCATCCCTGCCGCGGCGTCCACACTCCCACTGCGCATGCGCATCCCCCCTCTCTCTCCTTTCCCACGCTCCCCCCCTCTCTCGCCTCGCGACGCCGACGCAGGCAGCGTCTGCTAGCGAGTTTCTTGGTTGAAAAAACCGACTGCTCGCGCTGCACAACCGTTCACTGGCCACTCCGTATATATGGCAGTGGATTTTGACCTGCAAGGTGGTGCCGGTGGGAGATTTCTTTTTGTGCGTTGTTGAACAATAAAAATTCGCAGCGTGCGCGTTAACTAAAAGCGGACTGCGGGTCTCTGTGTCCAGTCGGAGTCTTCTGTCTCTCATTGCCCATTTGCAGCGATTGGCATGTTCCAGTAGGAAACACCGCTCCATCACTACGTGATTTGCGCCTCCCCAGTTTTCTCTCCTGCGCAACGCTGCGATGAGCGCCAGCGTCAACGCCGCCGCCAGTGTAAGCGTTAGCGCCCGCTGCTTCACATCTACACATGTTTATACACCATCTCACGCTGGCGGAACGCCGATCTAGGGGTATTACAGCGAGATGGCGCGAAGGGCGCACTCGGCGCCCTGCTCGTTGCGATGCCTGCGCTGTGTACTTTGCCCTACGAAGCGTAGGCGCCCGTGCGCGCGCTTATCTTGTGGTGGGGGCAGTTTGTACGTCGTGTGCTTTCATCGGAAAGGTTGCGTGTAAGTTACAGGGCGCACAACGGTCACTTCGCTCGCTGCAGAGGCCCCTTTTTCGAAAGGAGCGCGCTGTTCAAATACTCGGAAGTAACTGTGAACGTTGTTAATTCGTGCTCGTTTGAGCAGCGCGTTAGTGTCGAGCTGTGAACATTGTTACTTCGCGCTCGTCTTGTGTGCGTTGTTTTCGCGCATCCTTTGTGCTTCAGCAGAGTGCTGCATGTTTCGATCTGCTTGCCTTTCTTCGCGGGAAATTCTGATTTGTTGCTATCGGATTCGTTGCTTCGCCCTTGCGGCGAAACTGTGACATTCTTTATTGTGAAAGCAATTCTATGGGCTCTCGGCTGATTTTTGCCGTCGCCGTCATGTTCCAGATATGTATATGTATTTATATATATATATATATATAAAAAGCACAAGGGAAAAAAAATTAGCAGACAAAATTCCAAAGCACCTAATTGGGGATTCGAAACAGCGACGCCTCGCTCCGCAACACAGCCACGCACCGTGCTTGTGCCGGCGATATAACGGCGCGCTATTCATATGCATCATTTACCGCTGGCGTTACGCAGATCTCGGAGCAGCTTGTGCGTGTTTTCTATCACGCAAAGTTTTATATTTTCTTTCATATTGAGAACTGCCCTTGAGACGCGAACGAAAAAGTGGCCCCCCTTCTGTACCCCATCATGATGTAGAAGGAAGAAACAAAGAACACCGGGGCACACTTGGCGTCAAACACCACCGCGTGGCAGGAGACGCAGATGGGTTATTCCACGTGCTGCAGTTGAAAGCAATAATAAATATAAAACAGCGTCGGCTTCTGCATTGGTGACACTTGCAGCGCGTTGCTCAAATAAAAACACGTGACAAGTATGACAGTTGTTTACGCTTGTCCCGTGTCCTTCTTTGTGCTGCAGCGGCGCGCTGCAAGTATTGAGCTGCTTCTCGTTCTTCGTGTGGCATTCTAATTTCTTGCTATCGCATTCATTGCTTCGCCCTAGTGGCGACACTGCGAGTTTTTTTTCTTTTTTTGAGGCGAAGCTCCTTAGGGTGTGGGTCGTTCCCTCCTCCGTTTGTATGTAGTATGTATGTAGCCACCTCTAGTTTATGAATTGCTCAATAGATGGCGTTGTGTGTATATGTCCTTGGAAATAATATCACTAGATGGTGTTAGTGGTTCCACTAACGTGGGTTAGTGATTACCGCTAGAGGAGATATAATAAAGGGGCTCGCTCTTGGCGCGCTTTCTCTTTCACTCGGAGTCGCCCCACTCATCATCATTCACCTCGTGGATGGCGCTGTTATAATTGGGATCGTCGGGCCGACGCGGTACCCGGAGTCGAGCACCGGAGGTGGACTCCATCGGGATCAACGGTGAGGTGAACTGAGGCACAACCCATGGCCAAAGACGCGTGGCTTTCACAACTCACAGCAGCGTTCTGCAGCGATGCATGCGGAGGCGAGGCGTTGCGTTGAGCACTGGTGTGGACTTCGGAGTCTGAGTAGGTGGCATCGTCTTCCTTTGTCGTGGAACGCGAACTGGCGTTGTCGCTGAGGCTGGGAGCGCCCGGAACACAAGTCGGCGACGCTCGTGCCCAGCTCACGATCGAACACCCAAGATCATGCAAAGACGTGACACGTGTTGTCACGTCTTTGCATGATCGAGTGGGCAATGTACGGGGGATTGACGGTTACCCGAATGATCCCTCCGAGCTTCGCCCACTCACCATCATTCACTTCGTAGATATGCTGTGATTTTTTTCCTAGCTTTATCTTGTGCGTTCTTTATTTTATGCTAGTGCGCAGCATGTTTGGTGCCACCTTTTCCAAAGGGTGATGTGATGTCAGCATAGTTAATCAAGCAATGAACCGATAAACCTTCGTTTAAATAAAGGAGTAATTTGTTTTTTTTATACCTGCATGCGTACGCCCGCGCGCGCTCGCGTGCGTGCGTGCGTGTGCGTGTGTCTGTGTGTGTGTGTGTGTGTGTGTGTGTGTGTGTGTGTGTGTGTGTGTGTGTGTGTGCGTTTGTAACGAAGGATCGTTAACGTACCGTGTGTATCCCCTCCATTCCGTTGCAGGTGCCCTTGCGTTGTTGTAGATGCGAAGGATCTGATGCTCGGGGTTTTGTCCGTCCCTCCCGCGTCCCGCGTCCGGCGACTTTCATGAACTAGGGAAGCACCCATTATGCGAGCCAGCACACTGTAGTAATATGAAGGCCGTCAACCAGTACTACAGTCATCAGAGTCATGGCCGAGAGCACAGAGAGGCTGCTTAGCAATGGCTAGGCAGGTGGTGTCTGTCGCCCAGGTTGACCCCATTCCTTGATCTTGCTTGCATGTGTTTGGAGGGGCTTAGTCCGTCCCTCCTTCCCGCGGCCCCTCCCCCCTCTCTCCTACGCTCACCCCCTTTCTCTACTCTAGGAATCCTCTACTGTACGGAGCGTCCCACAGCGCATGCGCGTCCTCTCCCCTATCCTCTCCTACGCTTACTCCCTTTCTCTACTCTAGGAATCATCTACCCTACGGAGCGGCTCCGTGGTCCCACATCCTCACAGCGCATGCGCGTCCTCTACCCTATCTTCTCCTACGCTTACTCCCTTTCTCTACTCTAGGCATCATCTACTCTACGGAGCGGCTCCGGGGTTCCCACATCCTCACAGCGCATGCGCGTCCTCTTCCCCTCTCTCCTCTAGGAATCCTCTACTCTACGGAGCGGCTCCCGCGTCCCACACCCCCCACAGCGCATGCACGTCCCCTCCCCCTCTGTCTCCTCTCCTACGGTCCCCCCCGTCCTCTCCTCTAGGAATCCTCTACCGAGCGGCGCGCACGACAGGTGGTGTGACAGCTGCATACTCCGCTGGGGGCGCCACGGTAGTTCCGTGGTATGAAAATGACGGAGCGCGCGCGCCTCATTCTCTCTCCTGTGCAACGCCGCGATGAGCGCCCGGACCACTGCCGTGAAATGAGAGCGGCGACGTTCCTCCCACTCAAGCTAATTATCTCCCCGCTGCTTCGCATCCACACATGGTTCCCTTTAGCGGGAGATGGGGAATTTTTTCACAACCATTGCTGCCTGTCGTCTGTGCCGTGTATTTATTTATTAATATTTTCTGACATGTTGCTTTCTATGTATCCGCGTACACGAAAAGGACTGTCTTTTGTAGCTGACCGTGGCTATAAAGAAGGAAATGTGCTTGGCTAATCAGATGTGCGATGGAGTAGAAACACGTGCACGGCGGAGATAATTAATAATTCAGGTCGTCGCGACTTTGTGCTCAACCATACAGAATGAAGTGCTCTTTTCGCAAAGCTGGTCATATGTAGTTCGCGCTCTGATAATTACGGTCGACAGCTCACTATACACATGCTTATTCATGCACCGAGTCAAAATTTCGCGTATTTATTATGGAGAGAACGCTGCGTCTTCTCGATTTCGTTAAGCACCACGCATCTGATCGATTTTCGCGCGGCATTGTTGAGACATGAACCAATTAGCCGGATCGTCGCGCGGCCTTTTCTGTGGAGTACGGAAGTGGTCTGACTTGCGAGGCCTGCCCCAAAGTGTCGCCGTTGGCCACTTATCAACGAAAACTCGACAATGTCGCGCATAATGCGGTCGTTTGACCGTGGATAAATCGCAGTTTTCCAGGTGTGCGAAAAATGGCAGTCACTTATGCCGGAAACAATTTGCAAACCACTGATAAGCGATCGCGCATCGGCCTATGCCTGTTACATCATAAAAACTATCTTAAGTAAACTATACCTTAATTGTGTCGTTAATTATTATTAAGACCAGGTGCATTAATTATCAGAAGCCAAACACAACGCCCCAATACTGTATTGCAGGCCATCGACTGCATTATAATTCTGCCCCTTGGGACTATGAAGCGGTTGAGTATACACAACCCTATGATGGTCCAAGGGGGGAACATACCGTTCCATAAAATTAGCACTATTGCCCTTTTTGGCGTTCTGTACATCAGTATCACCAATACAAGTGACAAGATGTTGTATGACTTGCATTATTCGCCGCCGAAAAGCCCCCGCTAGAATCTTGCGCTCACCTGCTATGCAGTGAAGGCGAGGCAAAGGCAAACTTTCTACTACCTTATGGTTGTTCAGCTGGAAAATATTTTTCTCCCTTAGAACAAAAACTGCTGTTTTGAAACATTCTGTATGTCTTGCCAACAAATTATACTATGCAACAATATATAAGCCATATTTTTACTTGGATCGCTACAGTGAGAAAAGAAGCCTTAATAAGAGTCAAAATGGCATTTTTTCCAAGTTTGTCACAATATTGTGGCAATGTTTTTGTTTGATACAGTCCCGAGGTATTTTCATCAATTATTATAGGAACCCATGGAACACATAATGTGAATATATTACTCGCGAAAAAATCTGTGCTTTTTATAAAATACGCTAAACATGCAGCATGTTGCAATTTTTCGCCAAAACCAAAAATAAACAAAGTTAAGACTAAAGTGAATAAACTATCATTGTCATGAAAGATCAGCGCCTTAAGATTATGGAAAAAAAATTGTTTCGTAGTAATTCCTCAGAACAGTAATTTTATAAAAATTATTTAGCGCGACACAGTTTCTCTTGGGTGCCAAAAGTTCGGAAGCGCCCTCTAGGCAACAAAAAAATTTTTTTTGCGAAAAATAACGCCTCAATAACTACTTATCACATTCACATATACCTGGACAATTTTTTTTCAGCAGGATCGGAGATGATCGAAAATTGACCTGGTACACTTAGTATGGAATGACCCATATATATATGGGTCATTCCATATTAAGTGTACCAGGTCAATCCAATGTGGAGCGGCAGCTATAAAAAATCGCACGGCAGCTTCACTGCGGGATGGGTAAGATTTTACGACACAGGAGAAATCAACCTAATTACTTCTTTAGTCCCTTCTCTTATGTTTTAGGAGCTTGCTCCTAATGCTCGCGCCCTGTCCGGCGGCGGCGTGTACACTTCTCCGCTCAAGGCGCCGGCTTTCCGGTGTTTTCAAGAATGCTCACTAGATGGCGGCGCCGCTCAAGGAGACACACACCACTCTCGGCTCGTGCTCTTCCTTTCTCTTCGCCGGGACCTCAAGCAGTGAACACGCTTCGTTACCGCTCGGCCGCATGAACACCGCGGAAGCCAAGGCCGCATGGAATGTATATATAACAACGTTGTCACGTCTATATATGATGGTAGGAGATGTGTACGGAGGATTCGCGGGTTACCAGATCATCTCTTAGCAAGCTTCTCCAACTTCATTCACTTTGTGGATATGGCGATGATTTTTTTTGTTTGCTCCTTTACGTTCATTTTCTTCAAACGTGACCTCATCACACGTGTCTGAACTGTCGTGACCCTTAATTCATTCTGTTGCAGTGGCTTTTACGTTACTGTAGCGTGTAGAGAAAGTTTTTAAAAATATGCACTTCACTTCGACCGAGTCGTGTTGATCGATTATTCAAACACCCTTTTTCTTTCCATCCTGATAAAATGGGTTCAGATCTCCGAATGCCTACCTCAAATATTTTCTTTTTTTCTGTAAAAATACAAGCTAGTGCACGAAAGCGGTCAAAGCAAATGGCGAAGATTGAGCCTGAATGACCTCGGCGATAGCACGGGCATTCAATTTCGAGCTGCTGAGATCATGTATACTGCATCTACATAGCTCGTGACCAGTTAAGTCCTTCTTCCTTGTTCATGCATGGTCGAGTCTGTGAAAAACAAATAGAAAGAGGCGGCTACACGTACATCAAGTCTCGCATTCTGAAAGTCACGTCGACCGTGCCTTTTGGTTAGGACTCGCTGAGTCTGTAAAATATTCCAAGTGGTAAGTGCTAGTGGTATGCGGTGCACTCGGTTGCTTTTTAAAAATATTCTTTTATAAATCTTATGGTTGGTAGAATGTTCCACCTTTTAATACGAAAGTGTTCTATGCCGGTGTCCACCAAGGCTTCACTGACGTATTTCCGTCACAGATATGGCGTTGTAAAATATACACGAACATGTGACACAGAAAAAACTTGAAGAACAAGTTCCATCGCCTGGAATCGAACCCACGATCTCTTACTCCATAGCGCGCGCCTCTAACCGACTCGGCCACAGAGTGTACGTTCCTCAGAAAGGTAATGGCGAACTATTTATGAACTCGATATACCGCTTGCAGTACGTGGAGCACGGAGGTACTTAAGCGTCTTGTCGTAATCAGCGAGATGGCGCCAAGTGCGCGAAGGCCACGTTTAAAGGTCCTTACCTCGCTCGTTGCGATGCGCGGGCGCCTGTACTTAGTGCTGCGGGGTGTGCTCGCTCGTGCGCGGGCGCTTATCTCGTGATACAGTTGTAGCTTGTGCGTCTTGTGCTTTGACCGTAAATTTTGCGTGAAGTTACAGAGCACACGAAGGTGACTGCGCTCGCTGCAGCGACCGTGTTTGCGAGAGTGTGCTGATCAAACACAAAGAAGCAACAGCTGTGACCATTTTTAGTCCGCGTTAGTCCTGCGTATATTTGCGCGTTCATTTAATGCGTCGGTCGTGTTTCAGGAACGCGCCTGAAATGTGGAGCAGTGAAAGTTGTTAGTTGGCCCTCGTCCTGTGTTTGTTCTTTTCGTGCGTTCCGACTGCATGAGCAGAGCGCTGCTAGTTTCGAACTGCTCGCTGCTCTTCGCGCGACATTCCAATTCGTTGCTGTCGCATTCGTTGCTTCACTCTTGCGGTGAAACCATGAGATTTGTATGTCCTTTTTGATGTCATCTTTGCACGGAGTTCACGGCACAACATCAGCTACCACAATGGTTCAGTCATAATGATGGGCTGTAGTCGTCGGGACGGAGATGTACCACGATAGGTGCCAACGTGAATTAGTCCACGTAAAATGGTGCTATAGCTGCCAAACACCAGTATACATTGTACAACGTCTCATATATCGATGCACAAAAAATTGGTGGACCCTTAAAGGACCCCTGACACCAAATTTGGAAACTCGAGATGCTTGTGTTGTTTGAGACGCCTGCACGCGGGGGCACTTCTGACCGATTATTAGGGACGAGCGTTGCCTGTAAGATATTTTAATTTGGTTTTGAAGTAAAGGTCAGTGCTTGTGCGAGTATTCAGGTGCAATCGACATTTTCTGTGGTTTGACGTAGACAGAGGCTCCCCTCGTGACGTTACAGAAGTCACGCAAGTATTGTCGATGTCACAGAACATTTTCGGGGCGCACACAATACCCCGACTGGCACCCGGCGAGGACTATTGTTCGTCACCCCTCTCGCTTTGTTGTCCGGCTGCTCTCAAGGTGGTTTTGGCTGCTTACTCCAGCAATGCTTTTCTTTTAAATGCGAATGCATTTCATAGTCGGGCTATGTCAGGCATCCGGCGTTGGCGTTGTGCGGCGTTGGCGTTGTGCGGCGTTGTCCGCGGAGGAGGAGGAGGAGGATAGGTTTAGGAGGTGTGCGCGCCGGCAGGTGTTAGATGTGAAGCATCTTATGGCGAAGCTTAATCCGGTGGTGGTGGTGTGCGGGGTGACCACCCTCACTGCGCATGCGCAAACCCTTTCAAAAAAAATAAAAATAAAAAACCTCCTCTTTCCCTCTCTCTCCTCTAGGCATCCCTCCCCGCGGCAAGCACACCCTCACTGCGCATGCGCCTCCCCTCCTCTCTCCCCTGCTACGCTCCCCCCTCTCTCCTCTAGGCATCCCTGCCCGCGCCGTCCACACTCCCACTGCGAATGCGCGTCCCACCTCTCTTCTCCTCTCCTACGCTCCCCCCCTCTCTTCTCTAGGCATCTCTGCCCGCAGCGTCCACACTCCCCCTGCGCATGCGCGCCCCCCTCTCTCTCTCTCCTCTCCTACGCTACCCCCCTCTCCCTCTCTCGCCTCGCGACGCCGACACAGGCAGCGTCTGCTAGCGAGTTTCTTGGTTGAAAAAGCCGGCAGATCCCACGCACTGTGGGAATCGACGTAATGCGAAGCAGCCAGGAAGGAGCAAATCCTGTTTTATATAATTTGCATGTCATGTTTTACATGTTAGGACGTGTAATTTATGTTCGTCATACAGTCACGTCGCGCAATACCAATTTTGGTATATATCAAGCTAGCGAACTGGACGCAAGCGCACCATGAGCGTGGCATGTAAATGGCGTTGTAGATGACACGCATGCCAAGATTTTCATGTTACCACCTGCCACTTATGTTCGCTTAATTTCTTACCTCGAATCGCACCGAGACGCGAGACGAATACCGTTTCGCATGCGTTCGTATTCTCGCGCTCTGCGCATCATGCAGACGCCATCCGCGTTCCAGCGTTTAAATTGGCGGACACTTTGTCAATTCCAAACTGCGTTCCTCGAACGCCTGTACCCACTGAGACGGGGTCGGTAAGAATGGAACGTGATGCGCGCGTCTCGTTCCTCGCATGATTAGAGACGCTGGGCCCAGCGACGCTACGCAAGCAAAGCGCCAGCGCTGTAGAGTCCAACGCAACCGGCGTCCGTTTGCGCGCCCCGGCGCCCACTTGGCACCGTGCCAGGGCACGGCTGGTGGAACGGACGGACGGACGGCCGGACGGACGGACGTGAGCATGAGACATTAAAGGCCTTCGCCTTAAAACTTTCGTGTATATCAAGCCGGCGAAACGGCCACGAGAGTGTGATGAGCATGGCATGCAGGTCATGTCACTCATGACATGTGATGATTTCCATATTTTAACTTGGCATTTATGTTCGTCATACAGTCACGTGACGCAATACTAAATTTGGTGTATATTAAGCTAGCGAAACGGCCACGGGAGTGCCATGAGCATAGCATGCAAGTCATGTTTCACATGACATGTCATGGTTTCCATATTACCACTTGTCATTTATGCTCGTCATACAGTCACGTCCCTCAATACCAAATTTGGTGCATATTAAGCTAGCGAAACGGCCCCGAGAGCGTCATGAGCGCGGCATGCAAGTCATGTTGCGAATGACATGTCATGATTTCCATATTACCACTTGGAATTTATGTTCGTCATACAGTCACGTCACGCAATACCAAATTTGGTGTGTATCAAGCTAGCGAAACGGCCGTCAGCGCGCCATGAACGTGGCATGTAAATCATGTTGTACATGACATGCAGGTCATGATTTTCATATTACCACCTGTCATTTATGTTGGCCATGAAGAAATGTCGCATCGTACCAATTTTTGGATATATCACATCAAGGAAACGGCCTCAGGAGCACTATGGCCATGGCGTGTAAATCATACTTTTCATGACAAGTTAGTCATGATTTTCATGATATGACCAGTCATTCATGTTAGTCATACAGTCATGTTATGCCATACCAAATTTGGTATAAATCCTATGAACGATATGGCCAGGAGAGCCCAAAGTCGTAGGCGGCTAGATAGATAGATAGATAGATAGATAGATAGATAGATAGATAGATAGATAGATAGATAGATACGCTCAAAGTCGCCGAAGTTCGCTAAGAAATGCTTCGCATTTAAAAACCGACTGCTCGCGCTGCACAGCCGTTCACTGGCCACCCCGTATATATGGCAATGGATCTTGACCTCCAAGGTGGTGCCGGTGGGAGATTTCTCCTGTGCGTTGTTGAACAATAAAAATTCGCAGCGTGCGCGTTAACTAAAAAGGGGACTGCGGCGGAGCTCGGCGGAGCTATGTAAGAAAAAAAAATTTAAAAAATAAATAAAAAAAATTAAAGAAACAAGAAAAAGCAAAAAAAAAGGCGCTGCGCCTTGCTCCCGACCGGGCTGCAGAAATCAGGCGCCTTTTTCCTTCTTCGAACCACAACCACCATATATAAATGGAGTGAAGCGCGCGCGAAATGCATTCGCATTTCCTCACGATTCCCTTCGGGGAGGTGGGCGCATTTTTCCTGAAGGGGACCCGCTCAAAGCACCCACATCGTTTCACTCTTCACCCCCGCGGGTCCCCCCTAGTTGAAAACGGCGCGTTCGGCGTCACCGAAGCTTGTGCATATAGTCTCAGGTGCTGCCCCGCTGTGGGGCGCTAGTTTCTTATGGTATTTAGGCGGGCGTTTCGAACTACTGCAAAATCGTTCTGAATTAACGACGCCAGCATGAATTATACGATGCGTTAGAGAATTTACTAGTCAATTTCGGCATTACCAGACGCATAGCTACCAATTATTGTAAAAAAGTCGCAAACAAAGCTTTTGCTGTCATGGGTCCTTTAAGCTTCGGCTTTAAGAGTTGAACGCAATAGCGATATCTTGTCACTAGTGCGTACTTCAATCACTTAGTGCATACTATGTAATAGGCAGCATGCTTTAAACCACGAGCAATTATGCGCGTATGTTTCCGAATTTGCTATGTGCCCACTACGGGGTGTTAGGAGAATACGCGCAGTAACGTGTGTGCCTTTTGCAATGGGTGGCTGGCTTTAGACCACAATGTCGTTGTGATATTCACTTATTCTTACGCCCGATGGCAATGTACGCTTGTACCACGCGATATTACTGCGATATTACATGTTGCATTGTGACGCCTGTATGCAGGACGCGTGTGTTTGTAAAGCATGAAAGTTATTTTCACTGCATTTCCAAACAGAGGAAGTTATTTGTGCTGTACTTCCAAGCAGGTGCGTAGCTGTGTGGTAGAACACCTGCTTACCAGAAAGACGGCCTGGGTTCGATCCTCACTCAGACCCGGACATTTTTATTATTTTATTTGCATCTTTCTCGATTTTTCGGTCACGGACAAGATGATGATTTTTCGCTCACAACCAACGACGCCGACGTCGACGCCGGAATTTCTGCGAAACGAGCTTTTTAACGCTATCGCGTTAAATACGCTCAACTACCTTTGTGAAGACACGTTTCAATTTCATTTTTTACCAAATGCTACGACGGATGGATCAGTCATGTTGTTTTAAAAAGTGCGCGGCCTCAGAAAAACCAAACCACATTTTGTACAATAAGAAGGTGAAGTGTATCAGTAAACGTTTCAAGTGGATTTGGAAGCTCTGAGTAGGTCTGGAAGTGTGCTCCGAGCTATGTTTCAAAAATAATTAATAATGATTATTGAAGTTGTACTTCACAAAACCACGCTATGATTATGAGGGACGCCGTATTGATGTGCTCCGGAAACCTCGACCACCTGGTGTTCTTTAACTTGTACCTAAATCTAAGTACACGGGCCTCTAGCATTTAGGCTCCATTGAAATGCGGCCACCACGGCCCGGATTTGATCGCGCGAACTCCTGGTCACTGGTTGAGCACCAAAATTACTAGTGCGCAGCGGCGGGTAGCTCTTTTTAAGGCGAAAGCCTTTAAAAGACACTTTTAGTTTAGAGTACGTAACGAGCCTACGTACGCAGCATGGCTACGGGAGAGAAGTGCGCATGCGCAGTACGTAACCTATCTATTCCAAGGATGCGTGCGTACGCCCGAAAAAAAATCCGGCGCACGCAAACGTAACGAGACGTAGCGATAGCTACGTGACACTATCGCGAGATCTCGAATGAAAGAGCAGCCAGATTGCAAGATGGCACAGAACATAAAAACGCGCATCCGATGATTCAGCTTGACTCGGATGCGAGTGGCCGTTATAACGGCAGGTACCGCAGGATGGCGCTAAGAAGCACTCGAAAGCTGTTTCATTTCCCATATGATACGTCTAGTTGGACCAAACGCATCCCGGTAAGGTCGATACGGTAAACTAAAAGTGTTGCTGAGCGCTTCGCTTGCAGCGTACGCATCGTATCGCGCTGCGTACGTAGGCTTGTTGCGTACGCCCAACGAAAAGTGTATAATGTCTCATGCTCACGTCCGTCCGCCCGTCTGTCCGTGCCGTCCGTCAGTCCGAGCCCAGGCACGGAGCCAGGTGGCCGCCGGGATGGACAAACGGACGCCGGTCACGTCGGACTCAACAGCGCTCGCGCTTTGCTTGCGTAGCGTCGCTGTGCGCCGCGTTTGTAATCATTCTGACCGACGCCGTCTCAATGGACGCAGGCGTTCACGGAATACACTTTCGAATTTACAAAGGGTCCGTCAATTTAAGCACTGGAACGCGGATGGCGCTTGAACGATGCGCAAAGCGCGAGAAAATACTAACGCATGCGAACGGAGGAAAATTAGTCGCGTGTTTCGCTGCGGTTCGCGGTAAAAAAATTAAAAAAAAGAAAACACGCACAGATTTGGTTTGTGTGTTATCCCACGGAGAGTGTAAAAGATAAAAGACATGGCATAGTCAGTGGAATGGCCACACGCTTTCGCTGAACACACTTTGGAATGTACAAAGTGTCCTTCAATGTATTCCTTTTGCTTTCAGGAAATAAACAAGCGCAATGCCTTTATTTGAAGTTTATTTATACGTTTAGTTTATAAAATCAAACATACGACATAGGAGTTGCCATTTATCATGGATAAGAGGACATTTTCGTATGAAAATATGAATGTCGATTAGCTTTTGTTTGAAGTGTCAATGCCCCGATACAGTGAATGGATAAGCAGAATAAAAGACCAGGCCGAAATTACCCGCATGCAAGTTGGGAAACTTTATGTATCTTCCACAACGCTGGCAGTTCTTGTTTTTTTTAAACACTTTTATCCTGTAAGCCTTTGCGGTGAGTGGCTTGGCGCGTTTTGAGATCATTGAAGAGGTGTCGTTCGTAGTTGCTTTTTTGCTATACACACTGACAAATATAACTCACACGAGTCAATTGTGGTGACTTTTTCCAATAGTACGTTAAGGTGACAGCCCAATAGTCACCATTCACCATGGATTTCTGAAAGATCAGGTGGTTTCCGGATGTATACAGGGTGTTGATAATTAAGCTTTACGTTTTTTCTTGAAATTCAGCGCGTGGAGGCACGCTAAAACCACCTTTGCAGAAAAGTTATGTATTGAGGGGGGACATAAATTGAGACAATAACTATCGTTGACAGCAACCCAATTAACTAAGACTGAATAATTAGATTTTCAGTGAGTGCAGCAAGCGGGCATGTTTGTATTGAAAACTTGGAAGCAGTCGAGCTTCTACACAGTTACACTTGGAAGAATTCTTCTAGTATGCCTGTGCTCGGAGATATCCCGCTACGACGATCAATCGCGATTTGCATGATTACGCATGCAAGACATTGAGCACTGGTGAGAGGCTCCTCCCCGATGGGCCGAGCAGTTGCGTGCGCCGTTTAATCTGACAACAGGTTGAAGGCACAGGCAAAGATGATAACGATTGCCCTTTTGCTACCGGCTGGCGATACCAAGCAATGACTGCTCGTCACATCAAGGAGGAACATTGCGCCGATCAGCTCCGCCTTGCATGCGTAATCATCGAAACTGTGATTAAACTTTGCACTGGGATATCTTGGGGCACAGGTATGCAAGACGAATTCTGCCAAGTGTAAATGTGTCGAAACGCGACTGCCTCCATCTTTTCAATACAAACATGCCCGCTTGCTGCTCTCACTGAAAAGTTAAGTATTTAAACTTAGTTAATTGGGCGGCTGACAGCGATAGTTAGTATCTGACTTTGTGTCCCTCTCCGTACATAATTTATCTGCAAAGGTGGTTCTCACGTGCCTCCCAGCGCTGAATTTTAAGGCAACCAAAAACTTAACTTTGAACACCCGGTATGTATGTACATCACAAGATAACGCTAAAACTCGGATAATGTGGTTAATAGCATCTGCAGGAGACTGTATAACGCAGTTTGGAATCGCCACCATCATACCGCGTCGCCTCCTTAAGCTTTCGACTGTGCATTGTACAACGTTTTCGCGCTGTTGATAGCATGCATCGTTCCCCTATCGAAAGCGTTCGTTTTACTCTAGTCCTGTTTCTCAGACGAGGGTATGTTTTTTGACTTGTCCATCTGGCTACTGCAGAAACAATTTTGGCCGAGGCCACGGACATGCGCTTGCTTTCTGGAAAACCGTTGTGTAGCTTTCCTAGTTGACCACGCGATTCCTGTGATTAATGACGCTGTCACCAACAGCAGCATGTTTGACCGCATATGGCGCCGTTCTTGTGGTCTATGTTGTAAAAAAACGCACACACACGTACACACACACAAGCACACAAACGGCCAAACACATGCACAAGAAGCTGAAAACGCAGACCGCCACTCACAGCACATGCACAGGGATACGTGATGAGTACACGCGCAAAAATTTAATGAATGAATGTGATCTGAAACGTGATATAGAGAAAGATTAGCTAATTTAAAGCGTACAGTTCTCATTTTAAGTAAACTAGGGCACCGGTTCGAATCGTGGTCGCAGCAGCAGCCGCTCTACGGTCGTGGAAAGAAAGAACCCGCTTGTACTTAGATTTACGTGCACGTTAAGTATTTAAAGCTACTCAAAATTATTATGAACTCCTCCACTATGGCATTTCTCATAATCGTATCGTGGCCTTGGAACGGAAGGCGCCGAAGTAACATTCTGTTTAAGTCCGGTTCAGTAAGAAAACAATGTTACATGGATACATACTGGAGTTAATATCGCATGCAAGATAAAGCCTAAAATCTATTGGATACAGAGGCACCTGTTGGCAACTAACGCCTCAAAGCAAATAAATTGCTGTCCGTGCTTCATTTTGTTCAGGCTCCAAGAAGATGAGCGGCCCTCCAAATCGTCTGGTCAACAGGCCGATCAGGACGCATCGCTGTTCCTATATCCTCATGAGCCAACCTGCGATTAAAGTCACTTGTTCCATTATTTCCATTTCTGTCCCCTTTTTGCCAGTGATACCGGTGTGCGTATCTGCGTGGAGTTTACTCTTTCCCAGTCTTTATTTATAGGAGTTCTCTACGGCCTTTACGCCACTGCGACAGGTCAGGGGCGGCGTGATTAATCATTATGCTAGAATTACGTGGGGAAAGGAAAGCGGGGGAATGTGGGGGGAGCAGGAGAACACGTTACATTTTACTACTAACCCCCGTTTTCGCCCCATGGTCTTCTGAGCCTCGCGAGTAGGGCACCTGCTGGTCACGGCCTGGACAACCGTGACGTGCACCACTTGTTTCGACGGCTGCTGGCATGGGGAAATCCGTCACGTTCACCATTGACCTAAAAGTCTGGCCAACTAGTTATGTCGTCGGAGCAACGCTTTGACTCCCGGCTATTGGATTTCTCTCTTCATCCGACGTTACGGGCGTCGGCGCAGACAAAAAAAAGTGCCAATTCACCTGCAGGAAGCGCTAACATTTAGTAAAAAGAACCACGCATTTCCACGAAGTGAATGATGACGAGTAGGCGAAGCTAGATCCTAAGGTCCATAATGTCTACGTTGAAGTCGCCGACTAGTATAAAGGATGGACAGATGGACGGACGGACGGATTGACGGACAGGAGGACAGACGCACGGATGCATACACGGACGGACGGAAGCACGGATGGACAGACGGACGCACGCACGCACGGACGGACGGACGGCGCAGATGATCATGAATTGTGTTGTCATATACTTGATTGATGTACACATAAAGTCTGTTTTTTACACAGATGTTTTCGTTTTTCGTTGTGCAGGTGTTCAGTTTCGGTTTCGGTTTTGTGGAGTTTGACGGACGCCGACAAGGCTCCGCCCTAAGGAGCTTCGCCCCTAAAAAAGAGATTATTCTTTTCGCAGCTATATCTGAGCATAAGAAATTCCGCAGATCCGACGTACCGTGGGAATCGATGTCATGCGAAGCATGTGGAGGGAAAGTGACTGTGGTGTAATTTTTTTTGTTGAGCGAAACGTTACGAAGTGACCCTAAACATATGTACGAATGTTATACGCACATATGTATGTTGAACAGTTGCATATCTTTTTTATAACTAGTTGTTTACTATTGCGTTATGACGCCAAGAACACCATGGGTATTACCAACAGCAGAAGTGGTAAGCTGAAATGTAGCACTTGTGCTTGCGAGGATTGTAGCCCTGGATAGTGCTACACACCAGCTTCGGTGGATGACGCTTAAGTACAACTGACGTTAACCCGACGTGACGCCTGTATCATTGGAGTATATATGTAATGCCTATAAAATTAGATGGGCAGCACTGCAACCACAATTGACGGTTCACCAACATTACGCCTGCATAGGGTCTTTTTCCAAAGGATTTACGAAACCTGGCGTGGCTCTGTGGTAGAATGCTTGAGATTACCACGTAGAATGCTTGTGTTCAATTCCCTAGTGGGACCATAACATATATTCTTTGCATTCCTTGGGTCAACGCTGCCGATGTCGGTTTTTTCTTAACGCTCTCGATTTATATTACCAATCTCTGTTCTCACCGCTCCTCGGTAGATATAAAGTGTCAGACACCTGTGGCGCATACCCGCATGCCATGGCCCGTGGTATACGGGTATGTGGCACACGTGTCTAGAGGAAAACGTTTGACGCCGTACGCAACGGGATTGTCGCATTATTATTGCGATAGCAATTATATGGACACTCTCGGCTGTTTTTTGCCGTTGCCGTCGCCGTCTGTCGACGTCGTGATGTCCCGAATATGTATACGTATGTGTATACATAAAAAAGGCATAAAGAAAAATAAATCAGTCGAAAAAATTTCCAAACCACCTGACCAGAGATACGAACCAGCTACCCGTCGCTCCGCAGCCTGCTGCGCTGGCCAACACGCCATGCTCGTGCCAGCGATATAAAGGCGAGCTATTCATATGCACCATTTGCCGCTCGCGGTACGTAGGTCTCGGAACAGCTTGAGCGTGTTTTCTATCACGCAACGCTTTTACAGTTTCTTTCAAATTGAAAAGTACCCTTGAGATGCGCACGAAAAAGTGGCTCCCTTCTGTACCACTCATGATGTAGAAGGGGAAAAAAAGAGCACCGGGCACACTTGGCGTCAGACGCCACCGCGTGTCAGGAGACGCAGAGGGATCATTCCACGTGCCGCAGTTTAAAAGAAAAGAAGTATCAAACAGCGTCGAAAAGTCGCATAATCATATAATCAATCCTTGGCCAATCCCCCTGAGTGGGTATGAGCCATGTCAGAGGCAACAACAACAACAGCGTCGGCTTCTGCATTGTGGGCACTCGCAGCGTGTTGCTCAAGTACAAACACGCAACAACTGCGACAGTAGTTAGTTGACGCTTGTCCTGTGTATACCTATGCGTCCTTTTCGAGCGTCCTTTTTGTGCGGTGGCGGCGCGTTGCAAGTATCGAGCTGCTTGTCGTTCTTCGTGTGACAAACTAATTTCTTGCTATCGCATTCATTGCTTCGCCCAAGGGGCGAAACTGTGACTTTTCATGTCATGACCAGAGACATAATCATCAAACCCTCTTACGCTCCTAAACTAATATTGGTCTACGCCAAGTTAAGGAGGTGATCACGAGAGCACCCAGACGTAGGCGGCTGGATAGATAGATAGATAGATAGATAGATAGATAGATAGATAGATAGCTAGATAGATAGATAGATAGATAGATAGATAGATAGATAGATAGATAGATAGATAGATAGATAGATAGATAGATAGATAGATAGATAGATAGATAGATAGATAGATAGATAGATAGATAGATAGATAGATAGATAGATAGATAGATAGATAGATAGATAGATAGATAGATCAAAGTGTCTCTAGTACGCAAAGAAATGCTTCGCATTTAATATTTAACGACAGTTAATTTGTCAAAGATTTAGGTGAACGTTAAAGAACCCCAGGCGGTCGAAATTTCCGGAGCCCTCCACTACGGCGTCTCTCTTAATCATATGGTGGTTTTGGGACGTTAAACCCCAGATATTATTAATAATATTAATTTGTCAAGAAGTTATGTGTTGCGTTAAATTTAGCTGGGAATTTGTTCAGTAAAATTTATCTGGGAAAGGTAACAACAGGAATTGCAATGGCGATACTGCTGCATGTAAAGAAACTTAAAGCTTTTATGTAAGAAACTTAAGTTTGCTGCTGCATGCCTTCGTATTCGCATTGGTACTTTAACCGCCGATCGTCATAGCAGGTACTGTAGATTGTACTACATATTGAGGCCAAAATCAACATTTTCATATTGAGGCCAAAATCAAAATTGGAACTATTGCACTTTCTAATCATTCAGGCTTCTCCTAAATAAGGCTTTCATTGATGTAGCTCGATCAAAATTCCTTGAATTTGCAAGGTACTCGCGTGACTGATATTCGTGCTTCTACTTTTCTTTTTGACTCGACTACTCGTATATGCACATACCTAGAAAAAAGATATATCCCGCTTCTTGTTTTCTTTGAAACAAGCTTTACAGTAATGAGTTGCGAAGTATTAGCACAAGTGAAACACGAGCAGTACAAGCACACAACATGTGAGCTACCTTTTTGCACTATCTGGTATCCATGGCGATCACGATGAATATCTGCAAAGTGAGTATATTAGCTTCATTACGGGACAGCGATTAAGTAACTTCCTTATTAGGAGACTGGCAATATTCATATTGCATAAGCGAACGTGAAAGCGTAAGGCATCATTAAGGAATAATCTGGGCTGTGCGTGTGAGTATCACACAGGAACGCCACACTATTTCATTTATAAAGAACTCGTAGCCGACTAATTAACGACACCTGACACTCTGGAGTCCACTAAAAATTAACAACTCTCGGGTATTTTCAGTTTTCGCATATACTTATAGCGTACCCATCTCGTTGCGATACCATCGGAAATACTGTAGGTTGGAGAAATGCAATATTCAGAACGAGTGAAACACGCGAATCCTTAAAATAATTAAGAAAAGATGGGATAATGATGCATATGTGAGAAGCATAACGTGGTGTTGTCTAAAAACACCATAGTATTTTATAGCCTCCATCTTTTCTCTCTCTTTCTCTCCATCAGTCTTAGCATCGTTAATTATTTTTATTTAATTTTATTTCAAGCTGACGGCTTTCATGTAGCATAGAATTTTTTTTAAATTTGAAAAGCAATCACAATTCTGCTTTCTGGGCGTTTCGCTGGTCTACTGTAATGGATATAAAGCATTTAAAGCAAGCAAGAGGACAAATCTGAAGGCGTGTAGCTCAGCAAACAGCGCATCTGCCCGGTAATTTCTTCCTGATACACGTGGAAAATTGTCACGGAACGAATATAACTAAATAAATAAATAAATAAAACAAAGAAAGAAAGAAAGAAAGAGAGAGAAAGAAAGAAAGAAAGAAAGAAAGAAAGAAAGAAAGAAAGAAAGAAAGAAAGAAAGAAAGAAAGAAAGAAAGAAAGAAAGAAAATTCAGCGACCATCACGCAACTGCCTAATTTGAATTCAGAGCGCCGCTAAGTTGGGGCAAGATCAACTGTGTTTGCAATTTTGTCGTTCCACAACGTATCGACTACAACATAAATCATAATTTTTGTGAAGTAGGACTGCACCCACTACGCCATCATTCATCTTTCTGCGGATAAGCGTGGTAACCGCTATACATCTGCCAGGTATTGTGTGCACCACTTTGATGCTACATGTGGTAGATGACGGTGAAGAATTATTCCTGGGCACATTGAAGTGCATGGGAGGGAAGCATTAAAACACAGTATGATGCTTTGATGACTGGTTGTTATTTTACTCATCTGCCACTCTATGTTACATAGGTTAACGTGATTCCTTGCCCGACATGACGCCAGTATAAAGTGTATTTGCAAATTAGCTACGATCACAAGCGTGTATCTGTGGTAGAGTACTCATCGTGGAATATTTTACAGCGCAACGGGTTAAGTACGGACACAGAAGGGACACAGCGCTGAACTCACAACTAAAATTTATTTGGAAAAAGAAAGAACATATATAGGAAACAATGATTCACCAAAACTGTGTGCATGTGCACATGTGTTAATACGCAACATGATTCAGGTCTTGTCTAACAGGTAGTTATATTCTTCATCTAGAAGAGTGATGGAAGGATGGCTTATGCACTTGTTATTTGATCTAATATAAAAGGCTTCGGCTATTTTACGCGTGCGCTGATCCAAATGTCTATATTTGGCAGTGGTTCTCTGCAAGTGGGGCACACAACCGCATGACCTGCAATGAGCTGCCAAATGAGAGGTGACTGCAGCACCTGAAAGCGTCAGCTCATGCTCACGTAAGCGCACGCGTTTATGCAACGTCCCGTTTGACCCACGTATTCACAGCCGCAAGACAGTGGAATGGCGTAAACCACGCCAGTAGCGCAAGGCGCATATCTGTGGACATGATTGGTGACGCATTTGTTCCTTTACTCTGGCCTCTGACACACCGCTCTATCTACCATAGCACAAACATTACCTACTTTATTATGTGCTGAGAACACCACGTTTACGCCATAACGCGAACCAACGTTTTTCAAACCATGTGCGGTTCTGTGTATGTATGGAATAACGTTATGGCGTAAACGTGGTGTTCTCAGCACATAATAAAGTAGGTAATGTCTGTGCTATGGTAGATAGAGCGGTGTGTCAGAGGCCAGAGAAAAGGAACAAATGCGTCACCAATCATGTCCACAGATATGCGCCTTGCGCTACTGGCGTGGTTTACGCCATTCCACTGTCTTGCGGCTGTGAATACGTGGGTCAAACGGGACGTTGCATAAACGTGCGCTTACGTGAGCATGAGCTGACGCTTTCAGGTACTGCAGTCACCTCTCATTTGGCAGCTCATAGCAGGTCATGCGGTTGTGTGCCCCACTTGCAGAGAACCACTGCCAAATATAGACATTTGGATCAGCGCACGCGTGAAATAGCCGAAGCCTTTTATATTAGATCAAATAACAAGTGCATAAGCCATCCTTCCATCACTCTTCTAGATGAAGAATATAACTACCTGTTAGACAAGACCTGAATCATGTTGCGTATTAACACATGTGCACATGCACACAGTTTGGGTGAATCATTGTTTCCTATATATGTTCTTTCTTTTTCCAAATAAATTTTAGTTGTGAGTTCAGCGCTGTGTCCCTTCTGTGTCCGTACTTAACCCGTTGCGCTGTAAAATATTCCACGATGAACATCCACCAACTTGCCCAACTCGCGATTCTGCTGTAGAGTACTCGACTGCCACGTAGAGGGCAGGGGTTCAAATTCCATTCAATACTGGGCATCTTTTTGAGATTCTTTTTTCATGTCTATCGGTTACGCCCCCCGACGGTGACTGTAACGGCAACGGCGACGCTGATCAACGCAGGAATGGGCGCCAAATACACGCGCTCTCAAATGTCCATTGGCGCGCGTGATTTGACGGCGGACAGCTAGACAACCAAGTCCAACAGTGAGTTTTGCCGACCTGAGCTACTAAAAAAAATGCCCGCAACTCTTTCTCACATTAATTTATTACTTGTCTACATGGGAATGCACAGCATAGATTTAATGCGCAGAATATCTGTGCACATAAAATTGCTGTGTTTTGCGGACATTGAAAAACTGAAAATCTAAGCGAGATTGTGCAGTTCAACTGATAGATTCAAGATGTCTCGAGGACAGTTCTGCACTCTCCCGCCCTGCATAGGTTGCCGTGCTTTCCTCCATTTTTAAGTTAAATTGTGTATCACAAGAAGTATTTTCTGTCGTTTTAAGCCGGTGAGAGAACTCGCTCGCACGCACCTATTTAACGATTGCCTGAACATTAATGAAGAACTCTAATTATGCTGTACAAATATGTGCAATTAACCGCAAAAGTTTATGGACGATGCAAGCGGGTAACCAGCAGCATTTGCGCGACGTTTCTGCTGCGTCAACTGCGTTCGCGAGCAGCGCTACGACCAAGCCGCATCCACCCCATAATCGATGGCCTTGAAAGGTCAGTGGGTATTTTCCCACTGGGCATGAATATTTTCCACCAATAATGTGCTGCAAAGCAATAGAAAGTTGATATACCTGTGAATAACAGTAAGACCAGTTTTCGGCGCAGCGCAGTGGTCGACGGTAGGGGGAGTACCACCAGGTCGCAAGGATAAGCAGTCTATCACGTGCTCGCGTGGTCCGTAAAATTTTGTGGTCGACAGTACATGCTTTATTCTACTCGCGCGAATATTTATCAACTTTTACGAAGTAGTCAAATTACCGTCTTGTTTTAAGGATGCTACACTTTTTCAACATGTCCGCCTCATTTAAACACTTAAAATTTATACAGAAAGCCATGTGTACTGAGTGAACAAATTGACATACTACTCAAAGGAACGATCATTTTATTCCTAAAGCACCAACAGCTGCAATGACATTTCAGAATAATTTCGTTATTAAGCACTTCAAAATTATTAGGCATTCACATCCTCCATACAGAATTGCAGAAAACTGTAAATTTGGGAAACATTTGTCATTTCGTCACTAATCAATGCCAAACTTCGAACTGCGCATTGTATCTAGATACTAGGTCAGGCAATGGCTCCACTTATTGCAAACTCTGAAGTCACGGCCATTCAGTTTCATATATTACCATTGATCAAATGTCCTGCATGAAAAAAAAAATGACACAGCGAATAAGAGCAAGCGACGTACCATTCGGCTCACCCTTTACAAGAAGGTAAAGGTCGTCCTCGAGGCTTATGTTGGTTCAGTTGTCTCAAACTGCGTTCAGTTCATTCCCTATCTAGGCCCATTTCTATACCTAGGCCCTTGAAAAGCCCTGTCAGTTGAATGGGCTTATCAAGAAAAAACACACCGAAGAATATACACTCTTCTACGGCTCACCAACTCAACTGCAGTGTTATTCAGAGCGGAACATCAGAGCGATACTTGCGGCTGCCGGAACGGGAACGCTGCCAGAATTGTTAAATATTTGCTACGAGGCTGGGAAGCACTAACAGGAGAACTGTGGGCGTAGCCATTGTAACGGACGGTATCTCGAGATGTTTTGCTTCAACAGCAGTTGAAACATTGTTTTAGGGGCGAAGCTCCTAAGGGTGTAGGTCTGTCCCTCCTCTGTAGTTGTCGTAGTAGTACTAGGTAGGTAGGTAGATAGCCGCGTATAGTGGAATGTACCCACTCCACGTGATAAAGATGACGATGACGCAGTATAGTGGAATGTACCCACTACACGTGATAACGATGAAGTATAAGTGTGTTCCAGTATGGTGGAATGTACCCACTACACGCGATAACGATGACGGTGACGCTGCTGACCATGAAGTATAAGCGCGTTCCAGACCACACATTCTCTTTCTGCCATGGATGAAAACGATCGAGCTTCGCCCACTCATCATCATTCACTTCGTGGATATGGCGTGATTTTTTGTCTCCAGTAGCACGCTAATGCTTAAGAGGAGGGAAGTAAGCGGGCGGTGGGGTCTTGTGCTACAAATTACCGTGTCCGGCGGCGCGCGCAATAAGTGTCACACTCGCCAATGGCGCGCGTCCCGTCACCCGACATGGTTCCGAAACACACGCATGAATAGTTTAACCGCGCTTGGGTGGCGAAGAAACGATTTTGCCACTCAAATCTGGTCGACAACGCCATCCATTATAGAATGACATTGGGTTCATTGTAAGAAAGCGAGGAAAAAATAAAATAACTCATTCGCAACATTTGCGAGGGGATGGATTTGAACGAGAAACACACTTAAAACGCTATAGGCGGTTGGCCGGTAAAGGTCGGTGAGAGACATCGTCCGTTAATGTGGTCTTAATGGAAACGCCGAAAAACATGGGAGAAAAGATTTTAAAAAATATTCGCATTTCCACGAAATGAATCGTGACGAGTGGGCGAAGCACTGGGGATTGTTCTAACCGTAAATCACCCGTCACATTGCCCAGTCGCGCATGTAACTGAGCGACAACGCGTGTATAATATATACACTGTGCTTTGGCCGTTGATCCGCCGCTTTCAGCGTCCTCAACTTCTGGGTAGCAGCTTGTCGGCGTTGCCGTTTTGCCTTTCGCGGGTGAGAGCGCGTTGACGATCGTTTTCATCCATGGCAGAAAGAGAATGTGTAGTCTGGAACGCGCTTATTCTTCATCGTCCTCAGCGTCATCGTGACGGCGTATAATGGTTACCTTGCATGTGCTGTGCCCTGATGGCAGCGTTATCGTCGTTGCACTAGCGTAGCTACACCATGGGACACCGTGGGAGTGATGCACAAGCCTCTACCTTAAGGAGCTTCGCCCCTAAAAGAACCAAACATGAAGCAGAAACCTTAAGGAATCACTAATGAGCATGAAATGAAAGAGAGAGAGATGATTGGGATTAATTCAGTCACAAATTCAACAGCCATTCTATTATGTTTAGGTTAGCTTCACCATATTAAGATCAAACGGCCATCTTGTAAAGTCTTAGTTTAATGTTTCACTTATGCTCATTACCACAAGAGGTTAACGCGGGTAGCAAATGTTTCAAGTGGAAGGTCAATTTGAGATATCAGGTTACTTGTACATAGTCAATCGAGGAACCACCACCTCTTCAGAAAGGGAAGCAGTAATAGACTGACGAGCGTAAACACGAAGAGCCCCCCTACGGGATGTTTTCTTTAGCCTGTGCCATCTGTTTTGGCCAAAGCAAATGAAAGAAGGCATAGACAAACCTTGCCTAAATAGTGATTATCCTATTCAGTGTTATTCTATAGCTAATAATCTATTCAATAAATGTTAAGTAGGAGCTAGTCTTTCGTTATCACCCGGAGTGCGGATCATTCCCGCCAATTTATGTTGCTGCAATCAGAGAATAGTTTTTATAGACCTTGTATATAATTTGGCTTTACGCTTGTTACCTGAACAGTTGAACTACTGTCAGCGACAGAAGATAAGACAACAGTGTATAGCAGCGGATAATCAACAACCTACATGGTGCGATTGGATAAATGGCACGAAAAATGGCAACGTGGGTATTGTATGGCAACGTGGGTATTGTAAAGGAAGAGAGGCAGACACAGCACCCGTTCGCTGGGCCGGCTGTTGTTGTTGTTGTTGTTACCTTTGGTACGGCTCATACCCACTCCGGGGGATCGGCCAAGAGATCACTATATCTCTATTCTGCTTCGTCTTCCTTTTTTCCTAGCCGAGCATGCGCCCATACCCGAGCACTGCTTTCTCTTCATTACACTGGGCCACGCTGCGTGCATGTAGTCCTGCCAAAATGACCCTTCTCTGGCTGTGGTCGTCTCATCGAAGGTAGCAACATTGAGATGTCCTGGGCCCTGAACCACCATAGGTAGAACTAATGCCTCTGGCGGGTGGCATTGGCTGCCTCGTGGAGGCTCGTCACGGCCACGGAGCGACTTTCTTTGGAAGTCGGGCGATGATGGCGCTGGCGGACGCCACGGACTGTGTCGTACCTGTAGTTGCACGCCTAGCAGGACAGCAGGCAAATACTTGCCTAAAGAAGACTGCCTGCGAGTTCGGAAAGGCTGCGAGAATTGGCCTTCATGGTTTGACGAAGCAACCTCTGCGCTGCCGTCGCGGCACTCTGGTGTTCTGTAGCCGCCACAAAGAAAGATGCTCTCTGGTTATTCTGCACCACGGCGTCCATACGGGTTAACGCCACCATAGCTGCACACCACGCTGAAGACGCCAGGGTCGTACGAAGGCATGATATCGGTGCTTCGCGCGAGCTGGTCGCCGTCTGGCCGATCAGCGTCGGTTTTCATGTTGACGCAGACTGCCTCGTGGTGATCCCCATGGTACTAAGCTGGTAAGCTGAAAGTCACAATGAACTGCCCGTTATCGTCAACGGAACCGCACGCCAGGAGGCCGGTAGGGCCGATGACGGCGTCATTTGGCTGCGGGGCATGCATAGTCTCTGCCATGGCCCTGCCGGCATATTCCGACAAAACGAGCAGATCTTCGATGCTGAATTTTCTTGCACGAACTTTACAAAAGAGTAACTGGAGACAGTGAGAACACGTACAACACGAAGGGAACACGCGTGTTTTGTACGTGTTCCCTTCACTGTCTACAGTTACTTTTTTGTGAAGTTCGCGCAAGGGAATTCAGCATGTTTAACCAACTAGCCCACTGTCAAGTTTTTCTTAAGATCTTCGATGTTGGTGTCTTCAACTGCTATGGATTCCTTGAGCAAAAGACAAGCAAACTCGGCCAATGAATGCTGCGATGTTGGCAGATGTGCTTTCGACTGGTGACTTAGGATGCTTCCACTGCTGAACGTGCTTGGCATTTCAATTTCGGAATTTGAGTTAGAGCATTTCCTTGGAGCCAAGCTGCGGAGTTTTACTTCCCTGCCATCTATGATAAGCTAAACCTCACCCGACAAGAGGTAGTTAGCTCTCAAAACCATGTGAGCCTGCAAGTCCTCGACGACGTGAACGGCGGCAAGGAAGTAGTTCCCGGCTTCAGTCAGTAGCTGCAAATTCAGTGCACTGACTGGCAACGCCTTCCCACCTAGGCCACAAAGGGGTGCCTCGGACAAAGGCTGGAGGGTGGCTGTGGCATGGCATCGGAGCAGCGCAGTACGTGGAGCTCCAATTTGCACAACAGCCTTAAGATCACCGATTCCACCGACGTGGACCTGTACCGTTAGAAGCGGTCGCGTTTGGTTGGGGTGACTCGATGTAGTGCATGTGGTCATGCGACATCGTCGATTTGGTCACCGAAACTCGGCGGGAGGTCTTCCCTCGGAAAATCTGTGAGAACAAGCGGAGTCCGGTGTCCTTGCGAGGGCGCGGTTGCAAACTGCCTGTCCATGAACTGCAATGTTGAGCTGCTGCCTCGAGGTGCTCCTCCTCAGCTCCGTGCTCGGTATGCGTCTGGCTCAACACGGAGTTTTCGTGGCAAATCAGGCCGAAAATAGAACAGCGATGAGCCTTGCACTCCATTACGGCCAGGACTGTTGCTTGACGCCTTCGTATTAATATCATGCCTCAGCACCCCCACGAAGGCGGTCTATGGCCGCCAGCCACTTTGGTTGTCCTGCTAGGCATGACTAAAACCGAAAGAATTGATGTCCTCAATCAATAGGGCAGCGTTGTGCTGGAAGCCTCGAAACTTCCGGCACTGCCCAAACAGCCGATGATGACGCGGCAGGCGAGAACATGGAGTTTAACGATGCCAAGTGGTTCAGCTGACGTGACAGTTGCGTCATGACACGCAGAAGTTCCGCGCCGTTGTTGGTTGAAGCATCCGACTAGCCGCGGGCAGTGTTTTCGGGGTACGCGGCGGTCCCGGTGGCTGGGTCCATGGTCAGGGACGCTTGGACGGCGACCCTTGTCGTGAACAGTTATCACAGCGCTGGTGAAGTGTGGTGCAGCCGTCGAGGAGGCCTACGCGGCGTCGCCGAATGGTGGTTGCAGCAACGGCAGGTTTGCGGGTGCTGGGGAGGCCTGATCGTCTTCCTCAACTCGCGCTGCCTGCGGCTGCACATTGGTGGTGTCCATGGGCGAAAAAACGTAGACGTAGGGCTTCGTTTTCGTCGACTGCGCCATTGTAAAGGAAGATAGACCGACCTAGGACCCATTCGCTGGACCGGCTGTTTTATTCTGCCTCGTCTTCTTTTCCTAGCCGAGCATGTGCCCGTTCCCGAGCACTGCTTTGTCTTCATTACAATATTCTTAAATTTCAAGTCTCATCAATGCGAAATAATCTACGCAAACAACCAAACTATTGAACTGCGCCCCTACACAGTAGCTACGCCTTCATCCATGAGTCCTTGTTCAGATTTCTTGTGCCAGAAGGCGCATAGTTCGCGGCAGGGAAGGTTCCTTCGAATAAAAGAAGGCTTGAAGAAAAAAAACCCCCATAAAAACGGGTCTGAGTTCCCCGCTCTCTGCCACTTTGGAGAAAAATAACGCATAGTTTTTCGCTCATGCTCCGGCATATTCTTAAAAAAAGCAAGATAATGACAACTAAATAAAATTTTCTAAGCAACGTAGTTTGCTACATCTGCAAGAAGTACGGTAATCACGCACATTTTATGAAAACAAGGTCCTCGAATATTTTGCCCTCTCTCTGCCTTGACGGAGCAAGGTAGAAAAAATAACAAAAATAGAAACATTTGCCTTTTTTTTCCCACATTAGCATTGCCACAACTTATAGATAATGCAGGACCCACATTGAGGACAAAAATAAGAATTACCATCCCAAATAAGAAAACGTGGGCTAAAGCTAACCATTAGTGACATTTTTAACCAAGTGTATTGCGGGACAGATAACTAAGAACGTTATCTATGCATGCAGATCAATTATCACATGTACAAAAAGAGACGAGTACCCTCTCGCTGCATAAATTGTTAAGGCCGACCCGCCAAATAACCCACAATATTACCGTTTTAGTTATATGAACATGAAAGCCTGCTTTACAAAGGCAAATAGCAAATGCGAGTATCTTCATGGATCCTGCCTTCGATTTTCATTACAGATAATTAATGAAAGAAAACAGGTAATGAACACGTACAATTAGGCAGAAAGTTTTGCAAATAAATTTAAACTTGTATTTACACGAAGAACGCCGACAAAGGGTGCATCGAGCTTAAAGAGGGCTTGGTGTGTGTTGTCCTCTTATGCGTATGTTACTTCAGCACCAATAAAAAATTTCTACTGTGAATAACCCGCTCGCTCTAATCACCATACCAAGCGAAATGTGCGCCGTCTGTGCACAATTGTCCAGCTCTCGTTCTGTCATCACGGGTGAAGAACTAACACAGTTCCAGATTTCCTTTTAAATACACAGATCAGCTGATCTCATGGAGCGATATGAAAATTAAACGTAATGAAAATGCTGACTGATCAATAAAAATATATTCCACAAACGCAAGCAGACCGTGGGCGTGAAAAGTCTAGTGTACTATATACCATATCGCAGCGCGCCTGGCACACACATCGCCGATTCAGGAAGCGCTTCAGAAATCAGTGCATCTGCAAACGTGCTGCTGTTTACAAACGTCCTAATATATGCATGCCGTGGTTGGCAATATGAAGATACGAAACTGCGCGACGCAAACATGCGAAGCTTAAATGCTTAGCGGTATATTCCCACCGGCGACCTACAGGAGTCACACGACAAAGTTCGTCGCAAATGTTCACGTTCGTCGAAAAACGACCGCTTTGGTGAAGTCGCTCATGACTGACTCCGCAGCTCCACCGCTGGAGTCGCAATGCTTCAAAACCAATCAGTGGCGCAAAATCCTGACGACGGAATACCTAAATTGTTATTTTGCGTTGTGCTGACAAGCGATCACAGGTTTTACGGACGTAAGTGGTCCCAACAGACAGCTCTCGCAAGCAGAATGATGTGAGTGAGTGAGTGAGTGAGTGAGTGAGTGAGTGAGTGAGTGGTGAGTGAGTGAGTGGTGGTGGTGGTGGTGGTGGTGAGTGAGTGGTGAGTGAGTGAGTGAGTGGTGGTGAGTGGTGAGTGAGTGATCTGCATTGTTCCGTCCTTCAAGAACAACCTAATGTTGCTGCGTCGCTCAGTGCCGATATTATGCTTTTATGCATTCCTACAGAGGCATTTATCCCATAACGCCATCCGCGCAAAGTGCATCAATGCAGCTCGGCCAAAGCGGGATTATTGATCATCCCACGGGGAATGAGGAGGAAATCGATAATACCCGCCCAGATCAACGGGCGGAACACCCGCATGAACGCACAGCGATCAGCGGCGATTTCATTACGCGCGTCGCCTGCGGTATATGCAGCGCTCTACACGTGGTATCTCTAGGGAGAAGTAGCGATGTCGGTCGATGTGAAGAGGAGAGAGCGCTCAATGCCATGCACGTATGAAAGCAGCCCACGCTTGCGCATCGGGATGGAAGTAGCTTACTTTCGCATGCCGTCGTCACATGAAGGTTCTTTGGAGAACGCGAGGTGTCGCGCACAGCAAACCACGTTTTCAATTTGGAACAGCCAACGAAAGGTGGGAGCAGTAAGCCGGACAGAGCTGCGACAATGGGTCCCTATATTAGCATTTGCCGGAAGGTTTCACACTCAATTTTTTTTCCATTGAAATGTCAGCATGGCTTGTATATCTTGGGCAGACAGAGTTCTTTCCTTAATTCACAATTTGGGAAATAATTACTTTACATACGCGAGTAACAATGTCTTGCGAAAGAGCAGTCTAGAGAACACACTAGCAGAAATTTGTTCAAGTGCGGAGCACTTTAGGGGGCAGGAATGTAGTATGCTGTTGTATGCTGTTGTATGCTGCCGTCGCTTGGCGTAACGCTCCATGTGTAGCATATTGAGCGCGCGCTCGCGCCAAGGGAAAGTCTTCGCCCACTTGTTCTTCGAGCGCCCTGGTGATGATCACTTATCATCATCAGCAAGAAAGAACTAGTGTGTTTGGCGTAACTCAGGCAAAATCACCTATGAAAATGGAGAAAAAAGAGGAAGCAAGTGCGAAATAGAAAGAGATCGAAGGAAAAAACAGGAAGAAAAATAGAGAGAGCAAAAGAGAAAGAGATAGATAAATAGTGAGGAAGAAATAACTGAATATAAAGAGATAAAAAAGACACAAAAAACGGAAAAGCATAAAAAGAAAGAAAGCGTGGAAGAAATCAAAAGAAAACGGAATAGAAACAAATAAGGCTGCCCAACGCCGCTCTTATTAAGCTTTGCACCCATTTTGCGAAGGTGCCTTAATTTTTTCCTACCCAACTGTCCCCTGCCTTTCCAACATTGTTTTTGCCCTCTCTCTTTGCACACCAACGAGCTTAGTTAGCACCAGTAAGTATTCTACAAAATTTCGTGCACATCAATTCACAGCTACAGGTGAGTTACCGGCGTAGAATAAATAAGAATGAAGAAGTTTACTTTTGACGCGGTAGGATTAAATAGCTCGTTTCGAAGAAATTCAGGTGAGCGCGTCGGCGGTGGCATCATTGGTTGTGAGCGAAAAATCGACGTTGTCCGTGAGCGAAAATTCGAGATACATGCAAATGAACAAATAATACGAAAATCTTCGGTTTAAGTGAGAATCGAACACAGGTGTGCCGCGTGACGAGCAGGTGTTCTACCTCGGACCTACGCCAATGCTTGAAGCTACTACGCAAATAAACGCTGCAAAATTATCATGTGCTGGGAGGAGTCTCCTTAACGCAAGTTATATTGCATGACAGAATCGTGGAATCGCACCTGGCGTCAAAACATGTTGATTGCGCAACGAGTGGATGGTTTAATGCTGACCACTCATTACAAAGTGGGCAGCCGTGCAGTTTGCGCGTGGCGCCTTACGGTCGTGTACTGAGTACTTCGTCGATTCGCCAAAGGAAGTATTATGTTGTAGTGGGCACTTCGCAACTGCATTTGCAGTAGGCGCTATAGCATAGTTTGAAACGGCCACTGCTACGCACACCCATGTTCCTTTTCTTGCGGCAAGGTTGAAGGCAATGCGCACGGGGCGCGATTACGCTATCGCGTTCTACTCTTGAGGGTGAATTTAAAGCGCCCTCCGCGTTTTCGGAGATGCAAAGAACTCTAGTTTTCGGCGAATGACTTTAAAGTAAGGAATATTTTTCTTAATTCGCGATGTGCAGGGAAATTCTCCAAGTGCGCCACCATACTCACGTCGGCAACGACAGTGGTTACTGACCACGCCACGTTGAAAAGTATTGTGTAACAGGAGTAGCCGGAGACGCACACAGGCACGAACATCACTTCTTAAGCACGTTCTTATTAAAAAAACAATAATATAGAATGGAGAAGATAATTCAGGTCTTATGAAGAGAGCGATCAATATGGCCAGTGGATGGCTGTTCAAGGCTTCTTTCTGTCTTACATCCGCTCTCTCGTGCTGTTAATGTAAGCTATCTCACAACAAAAATCATATAATTAAACTTTTAAACGTTTCCGCACTAATTCCGAAGCAGTTAGCTTAGGATTAGCTATAACGACACGCAAAATTGGCGACAGCGTGTCTGTCGAATGGCACACAGTGCATCGTGCGGAATGTCACTTGAGTTGGCCGCTCCAACGAAGTTGTCATTGCAGCCACATAACTCATGTAGTACAGTAAGCATTGTCGGTTAAATAATGAATGAAACATGACGCGGTGTAAACTGTGCCACATTATCTTAGTTATGCACGAACTCGGCCAACATACACTATTGTGCGTTAACGTTTGTGGTTCTGGCACTGGTGAATAAAATGTGCGCGTTGTTAAAGAGGAGGTGAAATGTTCAGCAGCCAGATATGTCAAGGTGTTTGTTTCAGCTAAATTTTTTCACTCTTGCAAAGAGATCTATTACAAGGCAGTTGCAAAAGTTATTCTAGTTCAAATGGGTCTCTAGCTCCATATATATATATATATATATATATATATATATATATATATATATATATATATATATATATATATATATATATATATATATATATATATATATATGAAACTGAAACGTTGCATGTTTTCTGAACTAACAATTTTCCTATAGGTGATAGATTTAGGCAGTTAGCGATATATTCCTTTAAGCGGAAACTTCATCTAAACCTAATTTAAAATCCTGTGCTTCAGCAATTGTTGGCAGTGCCCGGCTCGATTATGAGCTCTTATGTTAAACAAGCGCTTTTTCATTCCCGTGCTGCTTTGACATAGGCTGACCCTATCCGAGCACAAAGTACCAAACTTCAATCGTTTGGAAACCCGAACCCTGTCACTCCTTACTACGTCAAAGTGCGATGCTTTATGGGTACTGTATTAACCGCGGCTTTGAGACTTATGCACTGAAATCATGGTTTTTTTACGTGTTGATAGCGAATGGGGCAAGACACTGGCGCGCACTACGTTGCGCTAACACCAGAGGACAACAGGACGAGATTGAGCAAGCCAATAGTTTTTGTAACCATCGAAATATGACCTCATGACAGAAAAAGATCAATGCCCTGCACAAACCGAAAAAAAAAAGTTCAGGGGACATGATTATATATACAATGACAGCCAGTCCCGTGCTAGATATGCTGCGGCTAAGAAACGACAATGCTCATCGCGGAGGCAGCTACTGTTTAACAAACGCGCCAGAACCAACCGCAGATGATTCGGGGTCAGTGAAGCGTTGATAACTTCGCGACAGTGGATGTAGTACATACGTGCGCCGTGGTGGGCCGCTCGGCTGCGCTAAACGAGGTGCACGAACACTGTGACGAGCAGTCTTCGTTCCCCAATCAGCGGAGCGGTCGATTATGCAGTACATAAAGGCAAGTACTGCGGGGCAGTGGCGCATCCAGTGGGCAGCACACCAGGGCAGTGCCCCCCCCCCCCAAAAAAAAATTTTTTCCCCGCCATTGCATGCAGAGCGCAAAATGACCATTTCCCTCTCCGCCCACCCCCCCCCTCTTCAGATCAAGGACGAGCCTCCCTCTCCGAAAAAAAAAAAATTCTGGGAAGCCAAAACAGAGGGAGAGGCCGGGGAGCACTGACTAGACCGAAAATCCCTTTACATCTCCCTCCCTTGATGAGCCACACTATACCTCTCCTGCCGGGCTTCAGTGTACTTACACGAAACTCAGTCAGCTACGTTCGCTTTCACCGCACGCTACCATTGCCTCCTCTCTGTGGTGGGCACCATTGAATAGTGGTCATTAGGAGAAGAAGCGGCCGTAATTTGCCGCGCTCCCGTCAGGCGACGCCGCCCGGGCGTGAGGTGCTCGCGTGTGGCGCGGTAACTCTCAGCCAGACCGGTGTTTCAGTACAGCGGACCGTCATGAGTAGTTGTGGTTCCGGCCTTCACTATACAGGTGGTTCAGTCGTTGCCTGTGCTATTAAGGCAGCCGTCTTTCGCCTGTATAGATAGTGCCGTTTCTCTCACCACTCACGCGTCACGTCTGAATAGGTCCTCCTAATCAGTCGCTCGTTTATAGTCGATATTTGCTTTTGTAGTTTGGCAGGATGGCGCGCCACCCGAATTCCAAGGTTACTGCACAAGAAGGATACGTTGGTGGGCTAGTTGGTACATGGCTTGATATATACTGAGTATGTGCAGCGCAAGGAAACGAAGACAACAGAAGACACATGAACGACATAGACTGGCGCTCAACTTCCAACTGTTTTATTGAAAAGCATGAAGCCCTCTTTTATACATGCGCACATGTTATCAAATGCTATTGATGCATCATGGGTTGGCATACAAAAACTGCATCTCTTTGTCACTTAGATAAACACTTGCCGTACTGACACACTTGATACCAGATTCCCTAATATTAGCTGCCTCTATTATTTCTCGTTCTGTCTTAGTTTTTGCACGTTTGACAAAGGTCGCTTGATCAAAGCGTGGAGTGCATTTACAGCCGTTGCAGTGATCTGCAAGATGCCCTCCTGAATTGTTTTTTACACTCAAAAAATGCTCGCGTGCTCTGATGTTGAAACATCGGCCTGTCTGCCCAATGTACTCTTTTCCGCAGCTAAGCGGTATCTTGTACACCACGTGAGTCACACAGTCAGTATAACGATGAGCATGCTTCTTCGTGCAGGTTTTCTTCTTTTCTTTGGTGAGCAATGGACAAATCTGGGCTAACTTGCATGGCGCTGAAAACACCACTTTGACGTCATATCTGTGGGCAATCTTCTTAAGATTGTGGGAAAACTTGTGGATGTATGGTATCACCTGAGGCCTTCGTCTATCTTTTTCTTTATGCTGGTCAGGTCCCTTTTTCTTTATGTCCTGTAAAACTGATTCACACACGGCATTGACAAGCGAAGAGGGAAATCCCGCGACGTCTAACCGTTTCAACTGATTATTCAGACTGTCTGAAGTGGTGTGTATGCAGCTTTTTTCTAGTGCAGATTTCACACTTGACAGCGCAATCCCCCCTTTTAACAAGTTTAGTGTGCGCGCTGTCATAAGGCAGAAGGCTCTTCTTTGTCCTGGGGTTGTACATATAGCAAACATGGTTATTGTTGAAGGTTAGCTTGAGATCTAAAAATTGCATGCTGCTGTCACTTGGCCTCTCACATGTAAAGGTTAGACCACATGATTCAATGGTAAAAACGCTGGTGATCATCCCGACAATACTGTCATATTCTGTGGAACTCAATTCGGGCAAAACTACTAAATAGTCGTCTACGTATCTAAAAATATTAATGACTTTTGAGTCAGCGATCCGAGCTTTTACACGCCTGTCAACAGAGGCTAAAAATATGTCACAAAGTATCGGTGCGACTGATGACCCTATGCATATGCCACTTTTTTGCACGTGTTGTTGTCCATTAAAAGAAATGGCGGTTGATTGGAGGTAAAATTCTAAAAGTTCCAAGAAATTTGCACTGCTTAAGCCGGTAGAGTTCTGGAAGCTAAGCTCCCCCGAATGTTCAATACACTCACGTGCTGCACTGAAGAGGCCTTGATGTGGTATGGAGTAGAAGAGCTCCTCGACATCCAGCGAAAAGGCAGAGCCGGCTGAATCCAGTGTACCCCTCTCCAACAGTTGAACCAGTTCACTTGAGCTTCTTATCAAGAAAGGGTCATTGATTGCGAGCGACTTCAAATGGCGTTGAAGATAAACACTGACCTGGTGCTGCCAGGTGCCCTTTTCGGAAACGATCGCCCTCAGAGGACAATCCACTTTATGAGTTTTTGCTGCAAAAAACACGGCAAGGTTAAGGTTTTCAGCCTTTTCTACGGCTTTTCTCAGGCTTTCTAGGCTTGTTTTCTTCAGTAGCTTGACGGCAGATTTCTTTTGCTGTTGTGGCTGGTAGGGAACAGTTACGAAATTCTTTTCAACTGACTTCAGGGCTTTGCGCTCAAAGTGGCCATCGGGCAGATGCAGTTTTTGTATGCCAACCCATGATGCATCAATAGCATTTGATAACATGTGCGCATGTATAAAAGAGGGCTTCATGCTTTTCAATAAAACAGTTGGAAGTTCAGCGCCAGTCTATGTCGTTCATGTGTCTTCTGTTGTCTTCGTTTCCTTGCGCTGCACATACTCAGTATATATCAAGTTACTGCACAGTCTAGCGCCAATGCACTGCGACCGACGCCCACGCCACGAGAGAACAAAGGCGGGTGCCAGTTTTACGTCGAAGCGAGCTTATAGAAATTCTGAAAATATGGTCCATTTTTCCAGGTCCTCCTACAGCAGCACTGAATCATCGAATTCGCCGCCAGCTCCCAGCATAGCTTATTGGCGATAGGAATCACTAATTAGATATCCTGTCGGCGACGAACGGACCAGTGCAGGCTACTGCATGCGCAGCATTTGCGCAACCAGAGTCTAATATCGCCGCAAAGCTTTTAAACGGATTCCTTGGATTTCTTTAGTACCCACCCTTGAAGAATAATAAGCAAAAGTGAGAAACGCGACGCTTGAAAACATGCGTTATCTCCTAGTTCCTGACAATGAAACTAAGGTTGTATTATGCTCCCATGTGCTGCGTTCATGTTATAAACGCGACAATTTAGTTTTGCGAAATTGGTATTCTTTAAAATATACCAAAAGACTTTGCACCACTCAAGAACAAAGAGAGAGAGAGAGAGAAGGTGAGGAGCGGAGATAGCAACTCATTTCATCTTTTCTTGAACTCCTTATCTTTGGCATTACTCCCTGCATTCCGTAAATGCAGGGGAGTAATGAGTACAGCATTACAATTGACCGGAATCTTCTGTCAGGTACAATTGCAGTGTAAATTTTATTTTAAAAGGTTGGGATGTGCTCCACAAGACATACCGACATTTTTATTTCTCAGCGCTAGCTTTAGTGTTGATATCTTTTGAAATAAACAGACGCTTCAATTGCTAGTGTACACACCCATAAACATTGTTATTAATGATGATGATGATTAATTATGATTATTGTTGCCCTGCGCTTTGTAACGGGCGATCAAACGGAAAGTCCGGAATATTGGTTAATATAACAGTTGCCAACATCAGCCAGATATATTTGAAAGGATGAGCAATATCTTCAAGTACTGCCAGAGAAAAGTCTATATTTTTATGTGCCTACACTTATCACCTTTGTAATTACACAACTGTAGGACTACCATTGCACTGAATCTCAGAAATGCTTCGATTGAGCAAGTATGCTCAATCGGAGCATACTTGCTCAATCGTCTCATAAGATGATTGAGAAATGTCTCATAATTTGCAATATTGTTGTCATCTGTTGATTCTGACGCGTGTAATTTCTGTTCGCTTAAATATCGCTTCGTGTACCTCTAGGCTTGCGGCAGCTCCAGAACGACTTCTAGTAACTTTTACAGAAAGCTTTATGCCTGGTATGAGCCCTGCGTGATCGTGGCCTGCCCGCCGCTTGTCCCACGGGCGATCGCGAAGGCGATGCGTGCAGGTGCCGTGTGTTCAACAACGGCTCCACAATTGCGAGAGCACATAAGCATATCATAATGACACCGCAGTTTTTCCTAACGGAACTCAATTTTGTGAATACAATCGCATAAACCGTGCCACTTGAGCCACTGAGAGCAGACAGAGACAAGGAGACGGAAACGGGAAGAGGGGTGAGGAGGACTGACGTTAGCGTTGCAGGAGCGAAAGATGGAGAAAAAAGTCACAGTTTCACCGCATGGGTGAAGCAATGAATGCGATAGCAACAAATTGTAATGTTATACGAAGTGAGGCTGGCAGCTAACTCCTTTGGATCCGATCTCACGCAACTCTAGAAAAACCTCGTTTAAGAGAATGCGGTCGCTCCAGGGACACTCTGCTCACCGCATTATCTTCTTGTTGAGAGCGCAGCACGTAGAAGGGTATACCGGCCCCCCGTTGTCGGCCGCCGAGAAGGGGGAGATAACGCGCGCGGCCGCGACGACCGCGCTCGTTAACCTCGCTCGAGGGACACCCACCCCCCTCGCGTCTTTTCACGCTCACGAACGACGGGCGGGGCCGGTTGGACAGTTGGGGAGATCTTATCGCATGTGCCTCGGAGCGACGGAGGCGGGCCGGCTCTGTGATCTCCGCTTCAGCCGCGTTCATCGCTCCCGCTCGCCCGCTATTACCCGCTGGTGGAACGTACGATGCGCAGGGGGGATCTTATCAATTTGGACTTCATACGTGACATGACGGCGACGGCGACGGCAAAAACCCATCGAGACTGTTTATATAATTGCTATCGCAATAAAAGAGGAGATGAGAGGGTAAGCCATAACATAACGATGTACAGTATAGCGTTGCAAGGAGTGGGGGAATGAAAAGTGAGGGAGAGGAGTGATGCGAGGGTAAGGAGAAAGAAAGAGCTATGAGAGGGCAACATAGAAAGCGATAAACAAAGAAAGCTGAAAGAAAGACGAAGAAGAACATTGAAGCACCACCAGCTACACAGGCCAGTCAATAGAAGCTTCCCTTGAAAAACTCGATCTGCGTTCGCCAGTTCGCGGCCCTTGCTTGCCAGATCCACTTTTTAGGGAGATTTCGCAGCCGTCGAACTGGCGTTTATTTTTCAAACGAAGCTTGTATTGACTGACCTGTGTAGCTGGTGATGTTCAAAAAAAGCCTCCTCACCCACAGTTGGAGCGCGAACCCGCCAGATAAATAATAAATGAAACGAACTGAATTTTTATTCCGGGCTGGATTTCGGGCCCGGGTCCCCACGATGCGAATGTGCGTGCCTTGAACACTACGCCACGCGCCCATGCTTGGCCAGTGTTAACCGAACGGAAGCATATTAATAAGTTCTACCAATGATGGAAAAGAAAAGCCAACTGGCAAGCAGTACACTTCCTGTGGGCGCTTCATGCAGTATTTTATGGCAGCGGAGTAAAAGCGATCTGCTGAACAACGCGTGAGGTGGCTATCAGGAAATGAACATTTCGGGAAAATTCCATCTTCGAGCAAATTGAGCTCTTAAACCGCGTTTCCTTAATCGTCGCGCGATGGTCCTTTCTTTGGGCCGTTCTGCAAACCGACGAAAGCTAGAAAGAACTGAAAGAGGCCATGTTTATTGCGCTCGAAAAAAAGTTTTTCGAAGACGGCCGCTACCTCTAAATAAATAAATGAGTAAATAAATTTAAGGGCAGCTTTGCACTAGGGGTGCCAAGCCTGAAGAAAGTGCAGAGCTGGCCAGCCTTCTTTATTTCTCTTCGGCTTTGTGTTTCTTTCTCCCCTCTTTCTTTCTTTTTTAGGGGCGAAGCTCCATAGGGTGTGGCTCGTTCCCTTCTCCGTTTGTGTGTAGTATGTATGTAGCCACCTCTAGTTTATGAATTGCTCAATAGATGGCGTTGTGTGTATATGTCCTTGGAAATAATATCACTAGATAGCGCTAGTGGTTCCACTAACGTGGGTTAGTGATTACCGCTAGAGGAGATATAATAAAAGGGGCTCGCTCTTGGCACGCTTTCTCTTTCGCTCGCAGTCGCCCCACTCATCATCATTCACCTCGTGGATGGCGCTGTTATAATTGGGATCGTCGGGCCGACATGGCACTCGGAGTCGAGCACTGGAGGTGGACTCCATCGTGATCAACAGTGAGGTGAACTTCACCAGAGAGAAGGTAGTCAGCTCCACAGTGCTCTCGTGTGAGTCGCATGCAAAACCAGGGCAGCCGGTATCCGCGGAGCATGCGGCGGCTCCGGTACTCACGGCCGCACAACCCATAGCCAAGGACGCGTGGCTTTCACAACTCACAGCAGCGTTCTGTGGCGATGCATGCGGAGGCGAGGTGTTGCGTCGAGCACTGGTGTGGACTTCGGCGTCTGAGTAGGTGGCATCGTCTTCCCTCTGTCGTGGAACGCGAACTGGCGTTGTCGCTGAGGCTGGGAGCGCCCCGAACACAAGTCGGCGACGCTCGTGCCTAGCTCACGATCAAACACCCAGGATCTTGCAAAGACGTGACACGTGTTGTCACGTCGTTGCATAATCGAGTAGGCAATGTACGGAGGGATTCACGCTTACCCGAATGATCCCTCCGAGCTTCGCCCACTCACCATCATTCACTGCGCGGATATGCTGTGATTTTTATCCTTCTTTCACGGTTTTTTTCCTGTTCTTTTATTTCTGTCTTTATTTCTCTACATTTCTTCTTCTCTTTCTCTATTTCTTTCTCTTTCTATTTTTCTGTCTATTTTCTTTCTTTCTCTCTCTTTCTATTTCACGTTTGCTTCCTTTTTTTTTCTATCTTTATACGTCATATTGCCTACGTTCCGCCAAACGACGACAGCATATGAAAGCCCGGACCCCCTAAGGTGCTCCGCACTTATCATCATCAAGGCGCTCGAAGAACAAGAGGAAGAGGAGTTCTCCATGGCGTGAGTGCGCGCTTAGATGGCTATGATAGGCGTGGTATTGCCTGCATTACACCAAGCGACGACGACAGCATACGACAGCCCGGCCCACTAAAGTGCTCCGAACTTAATAAATAAATAAATAAATAAATAAATAAATAAATAAAAGAGTACGTCAGGCACCCCCTGCCTAAGCTTCGCTTGTCCTTATTTTACCGGTGGTTGAAGGGCCCCTGATTAAAGCGAGCAAAATGTAGAGCACATGTCGCATACCAAGTTTGTCAAGCTGCCTAACAAGATTCTGCTCGTGGCGGGGAAACCTTACATGCTTACCTCACCCATTGAGATCCTTGACGCTTTGATAAACGGATGAGTTGGGACTCTATGAACGGGAATTCCTGGGTGCCCGTTCGACGCACTTCCTCATATTTCACAGTGGAGGAGCTGTTATATGTTTTTTTGGGTGGGAGCGAAGCTCCTTAGGCCGGCAACCCGCCGTCACCGTCGCCGTTGAAGCTCCCTGGCATGGTGCCAGCTGTGGCGTCTCCCCCTCACGCGGGAGGATTAATCAGCTTTATGAGCGCTGGAACGCGGATGGCGTCTGCACGATGCGCAAAGCGCGAGAATACGAAAGCATGCGAAAAGGAGGCAGAATAGTGTCCCTTGTCCCTCTTTCTTTGACTCTTTCTCCTCTGAAACCGGCAAACGCGCGAAACCATCGCTTCACCCCATCGTCCACCCAGTGGTTGGTCCGTTGCCTCGACAATTAAACGCCGCGCGCGCCGAACGCCGCGTGCGCCCAGTTTCTAAGGAGCTTCGCTTATCGGTTGTATTCGTACACGGAACTGCTAGTTTTAGGGGCGAACACAGGGAAGTTTATTGCATACTAGTAACGGCAGTTCAGGTGACTATAACTGCACTGGGTTACAAAATGACTTCCGCGGGACATACAAACAAGAAAACATAGGTACAATGGAACTGCGATGCTAACACAGATCACTAATCACTGAAAAAAAACAGGAAAAAAAAGGAACACAAAAACTCACTAAGTTTGCACCGAATTACATATCATTGGGGAAGAAAAGTAACATTACCACTCAAAAAGTGCCTTGGGCCGGCTCATATAATACGAGACTCATTTTTTCCCCCGTGCCAGTCGCTTTCAACACGGCAGTAGAGGAAATTCAATATTCCCCCTTCCTCACTCCGAAAAATCGTGTATGCCACCTTCTGAGGAAGGCTTCTTCACCGTGTGTTTCTATCTGTTCGGTCAGGTAACTAACCATGATCATCCTAATCCTCTGTAACGCTGGGTACGCAGCTCGTTGTGGTTGTCGGCGTGCTTCGGCTAAACAGCGCCGGCACCACAGTACAAACATCGTGACAGAAAATACGAGTTGTGCAAATAAACCCCTCTTGCGCTGACCGCGCGAAGAAGCAGAGACTCCGAATTGGCGCCACACGACGTGCCACACGCCTTTGGCCGCCACGCATTCAAACATCGTATGGCGGATTGTTTCTCTTTTGCCACAGTTGGGGCAGTGATCATTGGGAAGTACGCCCCACTGTGACAGTCTCTGGCGAGTGGGCAACGCGTCCCACCGCCTCAGCCAGTCAAATTCTCTAACCACTTCTGGGATGTGGTTGTTCCGCCACCTTTTCCACCTGTTGGGCCTCCATCTCTGTTTCTCCTCGTCGGTAATGGAGCGACCGATCAGCGTTTCGCTTATTCGTGCGGGTGCAAGCTTTGCAAAGCAGTCTTCAGCGGCGTCGCCATCGACCGAACGCTTGAGCCCCGCTGCTGCTTTATAAAAGGCATGCGGGTGTTCTGCTTGTGGCCCCCAGTACCTTTCAGACGTGAATACGGCTCGAATAGTTCCAGTCCAGTACAACAATAAGCTACGACCAGGATAGTCATTGTCCTGGAACAATTTGGAAACAGTTTTAGCTGCAAGTGCCTTTGTGAATGTCGGAACGTCTGGCAGACTAAGTCCTCCACAACTTTTTGGGAGCTTCAGGAATTTTTGTTGAATTTTCGGTGTCTTGCCGTCCCAAAGGAAGGCCCCAACCAACGAAGCAAGGCGACTAGCAAAAAGTTGTGGTACGAGTGCAATGTGCCCGATATAAAAAGCATATGCGCACGCTTTGATTTTGACCACCGTCACTTTTGCGTCAAGCGACAAATTAAAGTCAGCGGCATACGCGAAAACCTGCGTGGCTCTATCTACTGCGTCCTCCCAATTCCTTTTGGCGACCTCCCCGTCTTGAAAGTATATGCCGAGGACTTTTACGGCATCCACGTATTGAATGCCACCCGGCAAAGAGCCACGGAAGCCACCGAAACAAAGGGCTTTGCTTTTTTCCGCGTTCAGGCAAGCACCGGACAAACTGGCATACTCTTCGAAGAGCTCCAAGAACACGCTGAAACTAGCTTGGTTTCGCACGAATACAGAGATGTCATCCGCATAAGCGGTTATGCTAACTGTCCCCAGACCTGTCATTGGAAAGCCCTGAATATTATGGCATTTCGCCACTTTTCTGATTAGGGGGGTCCATAGAAAGAATGAAGAGCACCGGTGCGATTGGACATCCCTGGCGAACACCTCTTTCTACTCTAAAGCTTTTTGTCTCCGTGCCGTTGATGAGGAGCCGGCTGCTCATGTTGCTGTATAGTAGCTCTATGCAGTGGATGTACGGCTCTGGCAAACCGAAGATTCTCAGAACACAGTATAGATAGTCATGTTCTACCCTATCGAAAGCCTTTGCTTGATCCAACGACACGAAGGCACCGGTAACTTTTTTGTCTTTGGCATAGAAGAACAAATCTCTGATCAGGGAAAGTGTTTGAAAAATCGACCTACCCGGCACTGCGCACGTTTGCATGGGCGAAACAATATCGGGCAACAAAGGTTTTAACCTCAAACCAAGGATCGTAGCCACGAGTTTGTAGTCCGTGTTGAGGAGGGTAATCGGTCTCCACGACCGTGGATCATCAGAATCCATGCCCTCCTTTGGCAGCAAGACTACACGACCCTCACTGAAGGAGCTCGGCTTTTGCCCGTCAACAATGAACCCATTGACCATGTCAGTAAGTGCGTCGCCTAGAACGTCGAAGAAAGATATATAAAACCCTGTCAGTATTCCATCTGGACCTGGCGCCGTGGTAGTGTTCATTTTCCTCAGAGCCTGCCAAACCTCATCTTTTGTCGCCTCAGCGCAGAGCATGTTGGACGCCTCGGGACAAAGCGTGGGCAAGCCTTCACAAAAGGCTGCGATTCTTTGAGGCTGGTTACCGTCTTTAGGGCGATGCTCTGCAGTGTAGAGCCTTTCAAAGTGCGCTCTAAAGACTTCTTCGATTGACTGGACATCTGTGACGATGCTTCCGCTCTCCGTCCGCGCTGCGCTGATTCTGGTGGGCTGAAGTTTCCTTACCCCCTACTCGCTGCGCGTATGCCAAATTTCCTAGTTCGTCCGTAGGCAGGCGCAGTTCCTCTGCGCGCTTGAAAGCCCCGGACTTTGCCCTCAACAAGAGGTCATATTTAGCTCTTTTTTGCCCCAATGTACTCTCGCATTGCACAGGTTAGAGCGCCTGCCCTTTCAACGATTTGAATTCGCCTCAAAGTTTCATCCAGTTGTGATGTTAGACGGGCGTGGCGCGCTTTCCCTGCCTCCTGCGCAACCACACGCCATCTGGCCTTCAAGCGGTCCCATGTTGTCGGCGTAATTGGCTGTGCATCCTCCAAAGACGCATAGATTTCCATGCGTATTTCAGATACCGAAACTTCATCATTTAGAATTGATGGATCCATTCGCCACAACTTGGAGCCGTGCCTTCCAAGCTTGGCCTTCAGGATGAACAACACCGGCAAGTGGTCACTGAGCCTGCGTTTCCCAGGCGCCAAAGAAATGACATCGCATGCCTCTAGACTCGCAATAAGTTCGTTAGGGATATAGACTCTGTCAATCCTGCTCTGCGACGTACCCTGAACGCGCGTAGCTGCAAAAGTGTTCCCATGAAGAGCTGTCCATGCATCGACAAGCTTCAACTCTTTACATATCTTCCGCAGCTCCTTCGAATGATACGTGCTTTGTCCTTGACTAAGGCCCCGGACGTCTCGAATTGAATCGAAAACGCAGTTGAAATCTCCTAACAAAATGCAGGGTACTGAGTCTAACAGGAACGATCTGGCCCCCCTTATAAAACTCATTGACAAGAGACCTATTCACGGGCGCGTAAAAGTTGGCGAATCGAATTCTCCGGTCGTTTATCCACATGTCTACCGTGATAACACGGCCTTCTGCATCGAAGAGGCAATGTGCCACCCGCCTGAACCGCGGATTGAGAAACACAACCCCCGTGCCGCATGACATCCCATGCGTTAAAGAGAAGAAGGCCTCAACCGAAAACCTAGTACGGAAGGTCATGACGTCGAGTCGCGTTCGAAAGTTGGTCTCTTGCAAGAAGAGCACGTCTACCCTAAGCGAGCGCGCCAGGTTCATTATCTCCTGTTGTTTGACAGGGTCCTTGAAACCGCGAACATTGAAAGTCATGAAAGAGAGCCTGTCCATTTAAATGAAATTTAGAAGGAAGAGAGGCAATCGCTTTTGCCTTCAAAACAAAGACTCAGGGGACGCCACGGTATTTCCTGTGCCGAGTGGCGGTAGATGGAAGCCAGCGTGATGATACTCGTCAAGAGGGACTTTTACCAGCGCGCACAAACGGAGCACTTACAATATGTAACGGCAATAATATCGGCAATAGCTTCCGTAAGAGGCAACGTAACCCGTTCAATGCAAGTACTATAACCAAGGGTAGCAGGCATAGCAGAGAACTTACAAGTCGGCGCTTGAGGGTTTCATCCCGACTGACAGCAACATATAAAATACTAGACACTTCACACTCATCAGAAACAAAAGACGCATAGTGAGCGTAAGACGGGGAAGCAAACATTTTCGACAGTACAGGTGACAGGGAAGGGAGGGAACAGATGTGGACAGCACAAATTAAAAGAACATCGAGTCCTCACCCGTATGAGGTGATGGATCCCGGTTCGGCGAGTCCACTCGAGGCTTTTTGAACGTTCCGGAGGTGGCTACGTCGCTTCCACTGCTTGAGCTGCCAGGCTTGGAGCGACGCTGTGAGTTTGTGGTTCTTGGCATACTTTCCGGAGACAGAGGAATGGATCGTGCGACTTGCGAAGAGCTGTCGCTCCTTAATTTTCGTGATGGTGACCGGCTCCTACAATGTCTGGATGTCTTGCCGGACGCTGCTTCTCGGGTCTGCCCAGCATCTGTGCCTGACGTTTTAGATTTCCTTGACGCCGAGCTCTTTCTTTCGTTCGTGGACGCCGTCCTGACGCTGCCTTCCGTGCCGTCCGGCGGCCGTTCACCTAGCTCGTCGCGGGCACTTGTTGGTTCGGGAGGTGGGATATTGGTGACCAATTTTTCCTGTGGCCCAGCGCCCCGTGATGCTTGGGACGCTTTCTCTGACGGTGTTGCATTCGACGATTGCGCGCTTTCTGTGGCCTTGAGCTCGTCTGATGAAGTGGTAGCAGACGCACTTGGCGTCTCTGCGGCGTTGCTGAGCTCACTTCGGGAAGTTGTAGCAGATGACTCCGCTTCGGTGTCCCCAGCTAGCGCAGCAACGTCGCTGTCGCTCGCTGTGAATGGAGACGCGGCATCAACGCCGCTGGCGTCTTCCGACTTGGCATCATGAAATTCGTTGTCGGTTGCACTGTCGTCGTCCCAATAGTCTGGAATCCTTTGTTGCCGTGTCTTGGTCTTGCGTTGCAAAACTTCCATGTTGCTGGAGGTTTTGACTTGAGTCGTCCTCTTCGAAGGAGATTCTCCAAGTTCTGGGAATTCTTTCAGCGACTGCGACGCGCTCTGCGCTGCGTCTGCGTACGACTTGGGACGGAAGCAATCTTTCGTCGCGTGGTCTCCGTTACACCGCTTACACTTAGACACACATCCCTCAGAGATATGGCCGAAGGTGCCACATCGTTGACAGAAGGGTGTGGTGCAGGTCGCCGCAACGTGACCTTCCTTGCTGCAGCGCGCGCATACTCTGCGCATACCACGATACTCAAGCATGACGCGATGACCTTGAATCGAAAGGAAGTTGGGGGCGGGCTTGGCCATCTCGATTCGGACGATGCGGGTGCCAGTGTACGTTGACTGGTGCCGTTGCAGTGTGACGAACGTGATTCCCTTCACCTTTCCGTATGGTTGGAGAGCGGAAATAACTGCGTCGTCTGGCACGTACGGCGGGAGGCGAAACACGCTGACTTGCACGCTTGGCGGCCCGACTGCTTCTACTTCTACCTTGTGACCTTGTAACTTGAAACCTTGATTTACCATCAACTTGGTTGCTTGTGATGCGGACCTAGCCGCAACTAGAAACTTCGAGGCTCCGAGGTGTTGCAGGAACAGCACCCCTTCACTCCCCATGACGTCTTCGAGGCCATCGATGATCTCGTCGACGGACGCCGTCCCATCCGGAACGGTGAAGTTGAAGCAGTGCTCCTTGAGGGGGAGCGCCGCAGGTCTTGACGCCATCCCCGCTGGTCCCGGGAGGGGCCGACGACGATGGGATCAGGCCTCAAGGCCGCTGTCTGGCAGAGTTGTGGGTGGACGTCCGGAATCGACGCCGCCCGAACGCTGGTCGCGTTGTTGACGAAAACTTAGAGCGAGACGCACCGCTGAAACTGGAACGCGAAGCTCCTTAAAGCGGCACCCGTTCGTCCCTCGTCGTAGTCGTAGTCGTAGTCGTAGTGCGTAACCACTCTTACGCTTTGACCTCCAAGGTGGTGCCGGTGGGAGATTTCTCCTGTGCGTTGTTGAACAATAAAAAATTCGCAGCGTGCGCGTTAACTAAAAGCCGAATTCTTCTGTCTCTCATTCCCCATTAGCAGCCATTGGCATTTCTCCTGTGCGTGATTAAACAATAAAAATTTTGTTCAAAACGCCGTTGATTGATGAAATAAACCAACGAAAGACGTCAGATGTTTTCTAAAAGCAAAACGAAAAGACGCCAGATGTTTCTAAAGCAAAACGAAAAAGACGCCAGCTGCTTAACGAAAGACGCCAGGTGTTTTCTAAAGCAATGGTTTTATAATCAAAACCATATCGCGATACAGGTTTGTAGTTGACGATGCTCGTTGCCGTCGGTGTGTGCTCGTATGGATAAGGATACCGCTGCAACCAGTGCAAGACCCACTTAGCTTACATTTCACCGACCACAAAGCGGTCATAATGAAAGGACAACGGAAACCAGCAATAAAAGTTTGATAAAACATTTAATCAATCGTTTCACGTCATTTTTATCGCGCGAATTAACGGAAGAAATTTCACGGTTTAACCGATGATTACTTCCAGGAGCTTCGCCCAATCTCATCATCATTCACCTCGTGGATCTGCCGTCAATTTTTTTGTTCCGTCTGCTGGCTTGTTGTGGTGAAGTATCTCAGTATTATGTACCAAAACGCCCATATGTCCACATTAGTACTACACTTAACATATTTCAAGAGGCGAGATCTTGTTTGTACAGTGTAATTGAAACACCAGCTCAAGGTTACACCGTACGACCTTTAAAACAATATGTTATTTTCTTTGTACAAAAATTCAAGAAACGAAGCATATTAAGAGAAATAAGCATGACAAATCAAAGGAGAGAGCAATGATAATGTATTCACAGGACGAAAAATTAAACACCAAAAACAGTCATTTAGTGCCCTGTTTTTTTTTTTCTATGGGTAAAGTATGTTAGCAGATGGAAGTCCAACAGTGGTAGCACTCACACACGTGGTTTTAAACAAAGCGAAAAGCCATATTTTTAAACTAAGCTTTACTTATCTCTGCAGCATTTCTATCACACTCAATTTAAATCGCCGTACGTCTTCGAGCTGTTTGATTTAGTGAATTGCTTTTGATAACGCTAATGGGCTTTCAATGCATAAACACTGTCTCCCGTCGTAATAGAAATGCGAAAAGCATCTGATCGGTGGGATGACCAAAACTACCAAGAAAACGCACCAAAAGCAAGGTATTTTTACCTTTCGGCAAAGCCGTTGCTATCGTCGGGGCTCCACGCATCTACCGCGGTCGCATGTCCCACTCCAAACAGCTACCCCGACCATTGAGAGCATATTAGGTGGACGAATAGCTCCCCAGGCTCACAATGGTTCTTTGCGATGGGGCGACAGTCTGGCGGGATCAAAACGCATCTCCTGAGAAATGGCAGCAGGCGAACACAAAAGAGACACCAATAGTTTGAGTCCAAGTTGCCACCTCATCCGCTTGGTCCTGCTCTCACGAATACGCGCGCTTATAGACGATTTTCCGTAACGGCGCACGGGCGCTGCCATGATTGATCATGTGACCGTAATGTGCCTTCTCCCAGCCAGTTGCCCCAGCCAACGCATTGGGCCAGCGAAGCGGCCGTGGCCGTGAGCGCCAGCACCTGGGGTTAGAGGCCAACAAGGCAGCATCCATGCAGACGCGAGCGCCAGCTTCGATCCAAACTCGCGCTTTCTACTCGCCCACTGTCTTCGCAGCAGTAAATAAATGGTGAAATCAGCTATCGCTTCACGTCATCTCACGCTTGGGACAAAACATAAGATATGTTCTGTCTTCATTATCGAGATTGGCTATGTTTATTTACCCATGCGTTCTAAGCCTTGTCTCCGAGATTTTGAGAATGAATCTTGAAAACACTGCAAAATACCGACGAATACATTGCTCTCGAATCTTCAGGACGTAAATATAAAGCAAATAGATGCGTAGGCTACGCACTTACGGGCCACACAGCGCAGGGCGACGACGTGATAAATTCGAGGCGGAAGGGAACTGCATCCACAGGTGTCGCCATGTTGACTTTTCCGGCGCTGCCGTCCGCTCGATTTTACTCGCGTGCGTGCAGACGCTATGGGGACGCCGAGCAGACGACGCGACCTGGATGGAGACATATTGAGTAGCGCTGCCAAAGGCCACGGCATGGAGGTGGCCGCGGTAGGGGACGGCCACGGTGTGGTGGTGGCGCCATCTAGATTTGATTAAAGAAACCAGCTGCGGAAAATCGTCTATATTCTTATATCCATGGTGGTTGTTCATGGGTAGCCGTGTTCTGCCACTGAGAATGACGCCGCTGTAGCGACTACCAGAGGCGTAGGCAGAAACATTTTTAGGGGGGAGGGGGGCACCACCTTGATCAGAAGTGGAAGCCGGGCACGCAGCTGCGGTCGAGCGTCATTTTGTGCTCTGTATGCCATGGCAAAAAAAACAATCGGGGGGGGGGGGCACGGGCCCGGTGTGCCACACCCCGGCTACGCCACTGGCAACTAATAACAGGCGTCGGACGTTCTGTGAGAGGAGCGCAGTGTAAAGAGAGAGAGAGAGGGAATGACATGATATACGTTAGCATGCATTTAGCGCGCACAAGACATCTCCAAAGCTTGATCCGTAGTAATACCTATTGCAGCGGAGGTTAAGGCTTTTTTTATATTGAAATTGTAAACTGTATGAATTGGCTCCAATAATTTTGAAGGACTTGAATTAATTCGACTGTGTTGTCCATTTGCATGTTGGGTGGCGTTGGTCGTACATCCTACGGCGGTAGAAAGCCGTCCCAGCGAACTGCAGTCGTCAAACCAAATCTCTGTGTGCGTCGAGGTGCACCTGCTGTCGCGCGTGACCTTTGGGAGTATAAATATTTTTGCGTCGCGCACTGGAGAGCTGGAGAAGGGTAACACTACTTCTTCAATTACCGTATCCTTCTGTGTCGGCACAAAGAAAAAATTCACGCATCTCCACGAAGTTAATGATGACGAGTGGGCGAAGCTAAGTCCTATGATCCATAATGTCTACGTTGAAGTCGGCGACTAGTCTAAAAGACGGACGGACGGGTGGACACATGGACGGACAGACGCATGGACGGATGGACGCACGGACGGACGGATGGACGGACGGATGGGCGGACGCACGGACGGACAGCGCAGGTGGTTTTTTCACAGCTGTGTGGCAGGTGTTGCGATACGAATGTGGACGCCGGTACATGACCGGACAAGGCTAGCCCCAAGGAGCTCCGCCGCTAAAAGAACTTGGGCGTGCGGCTTCGCAACGCGGAGAGCGAGCGATGAGTCACCTGCCTACCCGTGCTGCTGGAGACATCAGCACGCGACGAATGTACGCGTGGTGGACTTCAAATAGCCTTATAGACGTTCCCGTTACTGAGTTTCCGTTTTGAAATCACGAAATAAAAGTATAATGTTAATTTGAGTATATTCGCATGAACAAATATACTTCCAAAGTCCATCATTAGATGCTAAAAACTATAAACAGACACAATTTCTTGCTGTCTCTTCTCTGACTATCTCTCTCTCTCTCTCTCTCCTCCTCCAAACCAGCCTTGCTATGAAAGATCTTAACGCTTGAAACATAGGCCTGCTACTTTGATTCATGATGAAGAAATACGCCCACTTGGCAGTTATCCTTCTACTTTGAATTTGCTTCGAATTTGCAATAGTGCTTCTTACAAAGAAAACCATTACCAAGGTCACACACCGTATGCCACCGTCTTCAGAGCGAATTCGGAATGTCTACATTGCTGGAAATATTGTGCCGGGAGTTGCAACTGCCTTCCAGGTCTATTTCGGTTAGATGCAACATTGCGCACGATGCTCGGACTTCCTCCACTGTGGATCTTGCAGATGATACTGAGAGTCGGGGCACCGCTCGGAAACACGGCTCTTGATCTATAAATATTTAATAATAAGTCCCCCCTTCTCCTGTTTCTGAACGTCCAATCTATTAAGCACAAAAAAAGCTATTCGCCGAATACAGTTGTGTTACACTTCCGGTTTATTAGCGCAAGTACTATCAGCATCATTTACGTCACGCAAGTTATCACCCATTTGACTGCTACCTCCGTGATACTCGTTCACAGTTTCAGATCACAAAGTGGGATAGCTGTTATCAAACATTTTTACTTGTATTGCATCCTATTTAACGTGAGCATACGCACAATGATAAAATGCGGGTCTAACTTTTTGTTAATGTTGATGCGTACAGATTGGTTTTCACGGTTCCACTAGATGCCTTTTTGTAAGTAAAGATATCCAAAATTTCTTTGTTTCTAGGTCTAACAAATACTGCCATTGTACATATCTCACAAAGAAATCTCTGAATTCGGGCACCAGTGTTAACAACGCACGCATAAAATAGTAGTGATGCACAGATAACGATTGCGCGCTTCCATGGCCCCCTTTTCGCCCAGTGTGCCTACACCTCTTAGCTGACTGACACTACTGCAAAAGGCAATGGAACTCGGCTTTCTTTTCTGAGAATTAACGGTGGTGAAAGCGAACCCATGAAGTATTCAGGGCATAGATTGATGTGTTCAGTATAATAGGTTTACGGCACTGAGGGGAAGAGGACATGGGCACAGAAACTAAAGAACACAGACTGCTTATTTCTAGCTAAAACGCGTCGGTACTTTTCGTTGTAACGTATTCTGGTCACATCGCTCGTGCCAGAGCAGTGTTCCACGAACGAATGCACTCTCTCTTGGAGTTAGCCGAGCTGAACAAAATGATGACTCCTTCCTTTTCGGGCATGCGATCGTAATACCCACGCTTACAGCTGTGTGTGTGAACGTACACTTCCAATCTCCAGTTGCTACCTGAAGTAGCGCGGTGACGACCGGATCTTTATGGCCCACCAACTCCTCAGGCTCTTCCGCAAGAGCGGCGCAACTGTTTTAGGCATAGCGAGGAAAACAAAATCACAGGCCTTCGCATAAAGCCCGTCTCTGAGCTGCTCGTTTGGTTCTACTTCACATCCTGTGTTCCCTCTTTCCAGGGCACGTTAAGAGGGGATGAAAGTGAAAGTGGGAATCTCTGGAACATAATCCAGCTTTGTTACCTAGTTGCTCTGGCATCTTTTCTTGCGTGTTTTGCGGTGCAATATACTCGTTTCAAACAAGGAAGTGAGATGGGTATAAACGGTAAACACGGTCATCAGGATAATTTTCAAGCGCGGTTTGCTTTAAAGCCTACTTTGTTAAGGTAGGTACAGAGAAGACATCAGCGGCAGTATTTGTGAAAACAAAGACCAAAACGAAATTAGTTTTGCCGCAAGAGTGAATCAGTGAATATGATAGCAACAAATTAGAATGATTGACGATAGAAGGCTAGCAGCTCACTCTGTTATCATGGGACCTTGCGCAACTGAAACAGAACGCTGGCATAAGGAGATGCGGCAGTTGCAGCGAGTGAAGTGGCCTTCTTGTTCTTTATGGCTTCAACGCAAAGTTTCTGATGGGAGGAGAACACGAAAATCTATAAGGATACGGCGCGTGCAGGCCATGGCCAACCACTGCCGGCTTGTGAAAGTATGGCGTTTATCTTTTGGAACCACAAATGCCCTCTTCCGGCACCCCTGATGCTCCTTTTGAGAAACGGAAACCGCTGGTTTGTTTCACCTGTGCTTGCGCAACGTTCTTCGGGAAGCACTCGCGCTTTTACCCGCACATAGAACAACGGCATGCGGGGACGATGTTGTTGTTTTGGCCTTTATAATCTACTGGACGGCGAGGGTGGCGGTAAAAAGGCGCCTGTAGTGTCCATATAAATGTTATTGCAATAAAAGTGCAGGTGGGAGCCGTTGCATTGAATAATACACCACGTCAATGACTAACGTTCATGCGCGTAACCGTTCAGACATGTGCGCTGCTTTTGGTGGTTATAAATATAGTACGACAGTACTTTCAAGGACATACTGATATTGAGAATACTTCACTCTCACAAGAGCATACCAGAACGTACCTGTAACAGCATAATGGAAGAGAGAGCAGAGGCATGAAGTCAAATCAGACACCCCTTCGGTTTGCTATCCTGCGCTAGGGGAAGGGCATTTAAGGATGAAAAGATTGGAAAGACAGAAAGAACTGAGCACAGAATTCGCGCGAGCTTAAGCAACGCCGCTGCGTTCCATGCACATTCATATCTTGAAACTTTAGTAGCACTCGACGCAGTATCTCAGGCATACTATTAGAGCTTTGCAGCATATTGAAGGCTGGCAGGTGCAGGACATTCAACATCCAGCACCGATAAGTATCCGATAAGACCCCGGAGACAAAGAGAGAGCGTGAAAGAAAAAATAAAATAAGAGGGTGTTGGCGAAAATGCAAATACTTTACTACTCTGCACTGGTGCAGGAGGAAGCTTGTAAGAAAAAGAGCAAGAGACATAGAAAAGAATGAATGAACAAATGGTGCGCGTGAATATAGTATGTAGGAACCTGAAGCACAATGAAGATGACCGCAGAGCTTGAGCGTGATGGGTAATAAAATACCTAGTGAAATAAATAAATTACGATACTAGTCAGACAAATAAAGTCAATTGTACTCAAATACTATAAATAAAGTCAATAAGTTTCCAACAATAATTAAATAAAAGTAGGTAATCAGTCATTCCTGCCGTCTTGGGTGAACTGCGCTAACCGCACCACATCTGACCACAGTTTTTTACAGTGTTCTAGTAAAAAATATGCGAAAATTTCAACTCTAACAAGGACAAACAACTGAGAAGACACGACACATTCACAACGCCAGTGCTTACCCCATTTCATCTTTGCGGTTCGTCGTGGTTTCGCTGGAACTTTTGCTCTTACAAGAGTTTGTAGCGGTTATGCTGAACCAAAGTGTTATTGCTACTATGAATAGGTATTCACATCTTGAGAGCGTGATATCTGTTTAACAGCAGAGCCGGAATAAGAAGGATCATGCTCCCGATATTTTGGTACCGTTACTAGAAAACACCATGTTTCAGTCATGCGGTATACGTAAACAGCAAGGTATCAATAACATTCAAAGCCTAAAAGGAGCATTATCTCTCTGCCCCCCAAAAAAGTAAAAACGGATGACACGAATGTGGGACACGTGATATCACACAGTTTTTCTTTGTTCCTAAGTTTAGTCAGACCGGGAGGGTTGGCGCTTCAAAAGTAATAAATTACTCGTTCAGACCGCTTCGCTCTTGAAAATTCCTCGAGAACAGGAAAATAAAACCTAAAAGAAGGTGGAGGATAGAGACCTTTGCGGAGACCGATATTCGGGATGGACGTGCGTAAGAACCAGGGCACAGGGTTACAAAAAACGAATTGGATTGAATTGGTGGCCACCTGCATTTCTTGAAATGCCTGATTTAAGCTGGAATTCAGAATGTGGGGGAAGGAGAGTAGAAATTCGGAGAGCAAGGTACAGTTGAAACAAAAGAAGAGAGGGCAGCCAGTGTGACGACAAGAGCGGCCAGGTTGCTTTGTGTCGTCCAGGTCATTGCAACGCATGGCTTCCGTTGCATGTCGCCCGTGACATGCCGCACGTAAAAACGTGCCTGGTGCAACCACTGAGGACAATACCGTATTTATGCAAACATAGCACGACCTTTCTTTTCTTTCTGAAGATGTGCCTTGAAATGAGCTATCGGCCCATATTCGTTGCCAAATATTGTCGTCCTACATTTGGGAACAAAGCTAACAGAATTAGTAGCGTTATTTTGCCGCGCCATCAGTTGTACAAGCAGCGCTGGTGTAGCGGAACTAGTTTATGCTAGTATATTTGTTGCTGTGGGCAAATAATCATTTGTAAATGTGAATCAACCGTGTGGGCGAGGACCGAAACTTCCGTACACCCTTGAACTCAATGAGAGGAAACATTTGCCTCGATCTGAAGTCAGCTATCCACCAGAGAGACATGAACTGACATTAGATCACAGACCATTAAGTTTAAGGAAAAATTGGGCCTGTGGCCAACAAGAAGTTTACAAAAAATGTCCTGTAAAAGCATTGAAAATTTTTCTTGAGGGACAGTGGCATTCTTGACCGATACTAGAGCATTCAAGTATAATTATGTGACTGTTGACTATTACATAGACTATTCTGTTGTTTATCATCTGACTTTTGACCATATGTAACAGTTGTTCTTCGATTTGTAACCGTTGCTCTTCAACATCACCGTATGTGTCAAATTGTATATTGTACATGCTGTGGACTTGTTAACTATTAGGCTAAATAGTATATTGTATGTGCTGTGGACATGTTACGCTTAGAAACTTAGACCCTACGTGCTATATCTTAGACACTTCTAAGGTATAAGGAGTAGCCGGCGCCCTGTTTGTGCGTCAACATCTCCTTACATCACGTCAATAAAAAAAAAAGAGCTGGTCGTCAAAAAAACAGCGACATCGCGTATCAGGTACGGTCATTTGAATAACTTCCACGAATATCACTACATAGTTTGGGTATGGCGTCCCGATTCTCCACGCTGACCGGCTTCGGAGCGATGATGCCTTCTTTAATAGAAGTGGGTGTGTGGGTTGAGGATGCTCAGGATGACCTACTAGTTGTCTATGGGGAATGTCTAGAGAAGCTGGAAAAATGTATGATGGCATGTCTTTGAATAAAATCAGAAGAGGACAACTTCTCTGCCATTTCCAAAGAGGACATATCTCGTAGCATCGACTGCACTCTAAGAAAAAAAAAAAAGAGTCGAAAGAGGGTTACAAAACCGTTACCCCCTTCGGGCTATTCACTTGACCCCTTTGGAAGGTAGACGCAGAGAAAGAGAGTTGGCAATTCGAGAGGAGTCACAGAACTCTCGTGCAGCGCGTTTCGATTGGCTTCCGTGACGAACGCGCCGCGGTATACGCCATACATATCGCGCGTTTGCCGATCGGCGCCGTTGAGACGGGCCTATCTCTCGCTCCGGTGCCGTAACGTCGCCGCCGGCGCGGTCGCGAGGGGGGCGAGGGCGCGACGCGCCTACTCCTCCATGCCTGCCTACGCCTGCTGCCTCCTCTCTCCGTCTTTAGGAATGCGTCAGAGAGAACCGCGTTGGTTGCGCTGGTCGCGCGACCGGCGCGACTTGTAGTTTTGAGTTCGAGCGAACATGCGGATCTGCGGTGGCGGTCACGCCAGGCTCTCTGCTCGAAGTGACGCTAGTGAGGAATATTCTTGGAGTTGCGGACACGGACATGCGCCTGTTAACGGTGAGTGCACTGCTTTCGTATATACTAATTACACACCTTTAGCTGGGGGTCTGCAGCAGCTCCGTGGAAGTAGGCTGCGGGAGCAGGCTGCCAGCCATTTCCAACAGTAGCCTGCGCCCGCGGGGCTGTCGCAGGATGTCCAATTAAAACAGTCACTTAATGAGTTGAGGCCGCTATGCGCGTTGTTGTGTAAGTGATTGCATGGCTCATAAAATGAATGATGCAATCACTTATCGAGGCGATTACTTTCTGCTCGCACATTGTGTCAGAACTGCTGAAAGTGGTTGATATCGTTTTGAGATGCGCTTTAGTCTACGTCTTAATAACATTTCCATCGATACTCGAGTGTGCAGCCTGCTTCCACCCGTAAAAAACGTGACAAAAGAGCCTGTGTACAGAGACGCACTGTATATAATGACGTTCGGCTTTACAGCCGAATCGAGTGAATATACGTGACTGTGGGAGCTATGTGCGGTAATTCTAGCATATGCCATGTCTGATGTCAATGTAGACGGCGTCCGCGCGCGTTGCTGTCGTTCGGGCGTTCGTACAACTGAGTTGTTAAGGGTGGATTACATTTGTAGAACACGCGTTCTGTCGTTCGGGCGCTCGAACAACTGAGTATTTAAGAATGGGTTACGTTTGTAGAACACGCTGTCAGTAACCGCTCACGGCGTGCCCCTGACTGCCGGAGGATGCGCTTGGTTGTGGCAATATGCCCGCTCAAAGCCGGGCTTATTCTGGAAGCACTTTTTGAAGTGACTTATCAGAAAAGGAGGGCCTTCATTCGTGCATAACCAGTGCCTATTGCGAAACGCGGTTCCCGCCTTCTGTTACGTGAAAAATTTGTTTTCGTTACGAAATTATTTAAAACGAAACACTCGTGTCAGATGTGTGTACAGTAACGGTGTGTTGAACAAAGGGTGGTTTAAATAAAACTAATCAGTTTGTGTGTTGGTTATTCCCAGGGCAACGAAGGTGTCACTATGGTCTGGCGCTTCACCACTAGTGATAGGAAAATCAACAGCGGCGTACGTAATGTCAACGAGGCACTCGGTACATTTCCTTTGGTTGGACAAGACGACATAGGAAAAGAGGTGAGTGGCACCCACGCAAAGGAGCCTAAAACAATTGCTTTTGTTGTTTAAAAAAAAAGGCTCACATCATCTTGTGCTGCAAGTTTGTCACCAATGTTTTACGCGATAACGGCAAAAAACACGGTTCCTTACCATGCCTCTTTGCATTGTTTTGTTCTGAGCCTTCATTATGTCTGTGTAAATCACTTATTGTGTAGGTATTGCAAACTCTTACTATGATTCCGTTTTCTGATTATGATATCACGTTCTTCTTTTCAGGTACCATTTGTCATGGCTGCTCACGCTGAACAGGAGCGACAACATAGCAAGTCACACGTCTGATTCCTCCAGCCTTCACGACTTTTTGATTCTTGATCATAAGGAATAAATATGGAAGCATGATACCGATATCTGTTTACTTTGCACGGCATGACACTATGCACATCACAGTCACACATTTTGGTTGGTTATACTCATACAAGCATGTAAACGAGGAATACCTCAACTGCTTCAACTTTGCTGGAAATGGTGTGTTGTTTTGAGTTTTATTAAAATAATGCTAAAATTGAACTATCCTTTTTTTTTTTGCAGTCGCTGGGCCACAACGGCAAGTATTAATGGAGTTGCTTAAAATGAATACTTCACTATTTCCAGCAGTAGTCGCGCAAAAACTAGAGCATGGGTCAATTTAGTAGCTTAAAATAGCCGTAGAGTCGCTTGACGCTTCGGTGGGTGTCAATTGACCCGCCGGCCAAGAGTCGTCTGACTCCCTCAGAAGTGGTAGTGTGATCCTTCGCTTAAGAGTCATCCCACTCTTCTTAAGAGGGTCCGGGGACTCTCCTGAGCACGCCCACTCTGACCCACCAAGAGAGTCACCGTGACTCTCCAAAGAGAGTCGTATACGTGGCAAGTTCAGAACGCTCCGAAAAGAGTCAGGTATACTCTTTTTTTTTCTTAGAGTGTGGGGAGTGTTCTCACTCGCTCATGTTACCGTCTTATGGCGACTGGTGAGGTTGAGTATATAGCTGTGGTAATGAAAGGTGTGTCTTGGTTAGTGCTTTTAATTTTTCACAAATCAAGATATATAATGTGGCCTACTAAAACATTATTATTTTTTTTCATTTCTAGATAAGTTAAATATATAGTTCACTACAGATAATTGGGTTCTGCCTTTTTCTGAGTAGATAAGGTAGTTCATGCGTTTACCACGCCAGAAACCTCGCCATCTTCCTTCGCCTCTCTGCGAACCGCTCAGAGTGCATTACTTTTGTGATTTGGGCGACGCAGCCAGATACATTGACTTCACCTTCCCTCTAGAATCCTGCGCATCATCCTTGATTTTTTTTCTTGACTAACTGCGCCTTTCTTTTTACAATGCTTTCGTATCTATATATCCATGTACCGTGTAGCAGGAAAAAGGTCTTCCTTAATAGTTCTACTAGTACAATGCTGCTGTTGAAGTCGTGGCAACAGAGGCCAATGCGACGCACTCACGCGAAGAAGTTTTTGGGGAGCTCGCGTTGGATTCCGGGAAATACTTCCATTTCTATTGCAGTGTGGGTAGAAAAAGGTAACCGCTCACCAACGCAATCACGCAGTGACAGAGGGAGAGAGACAGAGACACAGATGGGGGAGGAAGTGTGTAAAAGGCGCTGTTTAGTACGTTCTCAATAGAGAAACAAAGTTAGGGCTAGCGTTGTGCTTTAGGAGTCATGAAAAGAGGAGCATAAGAACTCACGCGCAACGTTTAAGCAATGAATTCTGGTTAACGAATGGAGTGTAGCTACTGAGGCTATCCCGCTCGTTTCGGTAGATTTGATTACCCCATTTCTTTTACGACGTATTGAGTCTCGTATAACAGTGTGAGAAATTTGTAGTCTTTCATAGTTATAAATTGCTTACTGTTAAATGAACAAAATGGCGTAAGCTCATACTAATATCACCAGCGCAATATTTAGGAAGTGGGTAGATTTATACCTGATACAGTTTGCTGTAATTTACCATTGACTGCGATGCAGCGTTTCAACGGAGAATCCGTGCTGTGTCGCATAAGTCGTTGTTCAAAGGAAGTTGGTAAAACATAACTGATGCATGTAATATGCTTGCAATTCCAACGCTTGGTTAGGTGAACTATTAGGGTTTTCACTGCACTATTCTTTCTTCAAAAGGAAGCAGCGAGACAAAAAGCGCCTTGTGGCACACGGAAGAAAAGTGAAGGAGGATTACCTGCTATAAATTAAAGTAAACCTCTGATTTCTTGCCACAGTTTCCAAATGCGGTATATTATTTTACAACGCGCAAATAAGTTAATGCAAAGAATTGTAAGAGCCTGAAGTAGAGCAAATACCACGCAAAGTTGAAGCATTCGAAGAACTCAATAGCGGAATGTGTCTAAAAAACCCAAGAATAAATATAGCAGTAAGTACATAAACTCAGCGCATGACCCAGCAGCTTAGAGACGATCACCGGTGATTTAGCCACTTCAAAAATGTCGAAACAGTTTCTGCTCAAGTGTAAAAATTTGACTCCCTGTGGACATTTCTTTTGTTTCAGATCCGTCTCTATTTGGGTTTTTGCATTACTATACGTCGAGACGTATTAAGCGTACAGGATGTTAGCTACGAAATATTAAAGAGGGGGAAATTTGCAGAAAGGATACTTCGTTGCACAATAACAAAATGAATAATGCATTGCCTTTGAAGCTGCCAGAAATAGCAGTGTATCTACGAAGCAGTACAAAAAAAAAAAAAAAAAAAAAAGAAAGGAAAGCCGGTTTTCAGAGATGTTATAATGAACTACGATATGTCGATTCGCAGCAGCTAATGCTGCCAAAATCGTTGCCCATATTGCGTATAACGGCGACACCTTAAGCGTTCTGCGCAGAAAGCACAGTTGCATAACGACTTACGCAGCCTGCCGCGCCCCGCATAAAGCCTACGTATGCAACTAATAAGTTTTGTCTTTCCCTTCAGTCGACAAATTGGTTAACCTACTCCATCCACTGAACATACTCAATCAAGCGTTCAGCTTACGTGGTTTGACTTTGAGAGGTTAGCAACGTGCCTTGGTTTTGCGCCCTACTTACAAGGCGTTGTCTTCGCCTCCATTGCGGCTCGGATCCTGCAAGCACGGCAGCAGGAGAAAGAACAACACTGCGCCGAGCAAAAGCGGGCTATCGCGGCTACTGTGCTGCCTTAGCGGTTTTCGCGTTCCAAGTTTCCCTGACAGCCTTAGATAAGGACACGAAATGCGGACGCGAATAAACATTAGTGCATTTTCCTCTTCAGGTTTTCCTTTCTCTAGCGGTCTCGCTTTCCAACGCTCTTTACATCTAGTTCTCTTTCTGCTGTCTATGTCGAAAGAAAACTCTCCTTGCCGACGCCTGCTAGCAAACCATCTACCGTCAGCGCCAACAATTCTGCACAGCATTTCATTCCTTCCCTTCCTGCCTCCACCTCAATGCGGCGTCTCCGCCTTTTTTTCCTCGGCGGTATCTGACATTCGGGAAGAAATAAGACACAACAAAAATTTATTTCATCCCATTCTATAGTGTCTGCTCCCGTTCATGTATGTGAGTGTTTTCCATATCTCGGCTTTTCGTAGGCCTCTCGCTGAAAGAGCAAGTTTGTTCCGATACGCCTTCACAACAACGGCGCATGGTTTACGCGGTCGCGTTTGAATGAACTTTTTTTTATTGAGACGCGACCCACTTATCACCCGAAATCATGTCTCTTTGTTGTTTTTTGTTGTTCTTTGTCGGGCATGGCTTTCATTTCATAAAAAAATGCTGAAACAGCGATTCTACGAGACATTGATAAAAAAAAGCTTGCATCCACAATGTTCTTTCAGTGTACTTCCACCTCCTCTGATTTCGGCATTCGAAATCTTGTCTGTATTTCCACCGTGTGCCGGAACGACAACGCAAACGATTGTACCTTTGCTGGCTTCTCAAATGCCATCATTTTGTAAAATGGTTTGAACGACAATGGTACCTAAGCGTGCTATTTCGCAGGCACATTCGAAAATAACGTGCCCGGAAAAGCTTAGTTATATATACACTCCAAGATGCCAACGAATGACGTTATTTTCTGAAGCCAGCTCTTTTGTTTACGAGTTGAGCATATATATATATATATATATATATATATATATATATATATATATATATATATATATATATATATATTTGTAGTGATTGCTGCCGTATTACAGTGCGCTGGCTGAGTGAATACCAGGAGTGACACCGGAAAAGG